>JBBMEG010022220.1:0-25732 GCA_037832605.1 Cyclanthera cordifolia | reverse complement strand
GTATTGTTTATTTCTAACCACAAAACCTTTCCAACTCTTTAGATATATTATTACTTATGTTTTGTATTTTGTTTTCTTTTCAAATAACTATAGTTTTATATATCCACTTTAAGCTTTTTTTTACTCTCATTGTTTTATGAATTTTGGTTAAATAGACTTCCTCCTTTTGTTCTTCGATCTTTTTCAACAATATTTTTCATTATGAGTAAGCTTTACTTTTTTTATGTTTGTTTTATTGTTTCATATACTTGATTTTGTATCATAAATTTTATTGTTTTCACGTTATTAAAAAAAAAATTTCTTCGTACGTTCAGTATTATATAACAGTTAATATCATACGTATATGTTGTAAATCGTTTTGTATTAATTTTGTATTACTCATAAATTAGGTTGTTCTATTTTAATGCATGAACTTGTTAATATCATACGTTAAGAAATATCAGTTTTATTAATAAGATTATTATGTTTACTAATATAATATTAATTGTGTATTATTTAAGTATTATTATTATTATTTACTTATGAATATGCTTTTATGGTTGATATTATATTATTAACGTATTATACATATGTATTAACATGTTCCAACTTCATTCCTATTAGGATTGTTCACAATGATATATGGAATGAACATGACATCAACGTCAATTATATTGTGTCTGATATTACTCATAAAAATTATGTTGCTTGCTAAGTGACGTCTAGTTGATAGACAAAAAAAGTCACGTTGGAAGTCAAGTATTGAAATGAAAACTAAAGTTAAATATGTGCGATGTGAATGTTCGAGGCATAATATACGTTATTGTAGCTAGAAATCATGTAATACATAGTTGTTATCAATATTTTATTTCCTAAAATCTGATACTGATCTATTAATTTTTTATATATATAGTTACTATTCAGTATGTGTCTTGACGTTACCATTTTGAATTTTTGCAATACTTAACTTTTTTTGATATACAAAATTACAACATGTTGTTTTATTCTAAATTTATACAACAACAATACAAATAAAATATGTCAAATGTTATCTATTCTATGTCTCATCCACCAACGACGATAACATCTTTTTACTTAATTTTTTTCTCAGATTTCGAACACTTAATCTTCATATTCAATTTTGTTAATCTCGTAGAAATGAGTTGTAGATCTTCCTACGTGATGCATTAGAATAATTATTTTCACAAATTCCTATTATAATTAATACTATGAAAATACATTTAATACTTTTATAATACCTCATTTTATTCATTATCTTATTGTATAATAAAGTATATTATAGATATTGATAATATATAAATATAATATAATATAAATATAATATTATATAAATTTAGATATATATACCTAAATAACATTACTGTTGAGATCATGATCTTCTATTAGAAAATCAACAAATTGTATGGGTATGACTATGATCACCAATAATATCCTTCTAATCCTTGTTTATTAGTTAGTTAAATATGATGTTTCAATATATAATACAAATAAATTACAATATTAATTGTCTTTTCTTTGTTTAATTACCTTGAACGTATATTCAAAAGGAAACATTATAGAGATGTATGTTCGCCACCATGTTTTCTGCTTCAGTTATCATACTTCCAGATGATGTTTATGAAGTATGAATATAATACAATACATTTATTTTAGACATTATTTCTGAAGTATGAATATACGATATTAATACGCATGAACAAAATAAACCTAACATTTAGAATTTAATAACTAATATCATCTACACTACAATAAAATGAATCCTGAACAATGTACCACAATCTCTTCTTATTGTATCTAATTAGATCAAACAACTTAATGTATATGTTCAGTAAAATGTTGACAAACGTACTACAATAGTATTATAAAGCATATTGCAACACTACTACAAATAATCTCACATAAGAGAGAAGAACAATTTTTTAAACCTACCCATACTTTAAGAAGGAATGTTCACTATTACCGTATTATATAATACACATAGAATACACTACATTAATATTAAAACGTTCCGTCATTGTTATAAATGCATGCAAACAACTACATCTTTGATGAGAATAAAACCTCAAACAAACCCTTTTAAATGCATATAGAATACACAAAAAAAGAAGAAAAATAATTAAGTAACCTGATTTAAAACAAACCCTTTTAAATACACATAGAATACACAAAAAAGAAGGAAAAAAGAATAATTAAGAAACTTGGTTTAAACAAGGAAGTCGAAAATCAGTCGTCGAAATCAAGCCGAAATCACTATGAAATAAAATCAAATTGAAACCCTTTTAAATGCACCTAGAATACACAAAAAGAAGAAAAAGAATTAAGAAACCTAGTTTAAACAAGGAAGTCGGAAATCAGTCGTCGAAATCAAGCCGAAACCACTATGAAATGAAATCAAACCGAAAGAAACCGTCAAAATCAGTAGTCTCCTATCACCCTACTAGTTCGAAAAATAAAGTATGGTCTAAAACAGATTGATTTTCTTTTTAAAAGCATTATATTTTGGCTCTAGTTTTCTATTAGATCTTGAAGGAGCATACCTCTAGAATCTAAGTCATCAACTAACTGTGTCATCCTTAGGGACAATATCATTTAATATGTTAATTGAACTATTCTCACATATTTTGTATATTTGTGAATAAATTATGAAGTTACATGTCCACATCAATTATTCTTCCAAGATACTATCGGAGTCGAAAAAAATTATAACAAAATTAATTATTTCTTAAATAGATAATCCTCTTAAATTGAACTCAAATTTTTATTTTATTATATTAAAATTTTAATTCTTATGATTGGTTGACTTAAATTTAAGAGCTACAGCTAATAAAAATTTTCAATTTGACCACTATAACTTGGTAATCATTTCCATTTGTTCTACATTTGATAAAATATAACTAATATATTACATATTTATTTTGTCATATGCAAATATACATATTAATTTTATCAAATGCAAATTATCACTCTTTTACTTCAGCAACTCAATAATAATAATTATTATTATTTTGAACAAATAGATTAGAGGACTCAAACCATAAATCTCACGATCATTTCTACATTAAAATTTAGGATGGTTGTCTAGCTAGTCAAATTTAGGAAACTAATTAGTAAGTAGTCAAATTTAAATTATTAGCAAATTAACTCAAACATTTAAAAAAGAGGAAAAATATTAATTAAGAAAATACTTTAATACCCTTATTTGACCATTCAATACAACTACATTAATATTGAGAAAGTATTTTTCAATATACTGTAGACAATTTATGTTATAAACTTGGAGCTACATCCACTTGTATGTTCCACATATTGGTCGTAGTGTTCATATTAGTAATCAAGGGTTTATCGACAATAATCCAATTAATGTGATGGTTGAATGACGTTTGAATATTAAATACTTAAATTTATGAAAAAAATATAACTTTTATTAATAACGGAAAATGACAATATAAAATGTCTAACATTAAATGTTCGTTCTTAAATATACAAACTACTAGGCATTTATGGCACAACCCCAACACTTTTGTGGTTATTGTACATTGTGTAATCTTGACCAAGCTCTTGGATTATTGACAAACTAAGTTTCAAATGGCATTGTTGATCAAGCTTTTGGATTATTGACAAACTAAGTTCCAAATGGCATTGTTGCCCATCATTACGTGCCTTTGACCGAGCCAATAGCACTTTGTTCATTTATTTAGGTGTATGTTGAACATAATAAGAATTGGAACATCTCTTGCCTTGTTGGACCTTTGACTAGTTGACCTACCTAGGTGGCAATGTGACGAGCCTAGTGTACCTTGGCTAAGTGTCCATGTGTGTATCTTTGACCAACATTTTCAAAGTGTTGACTATCCTTGTATTTTGACAATTTGAACATAAAAGAGTTGCTTATAGGTCATGCTACTTGAAAAGTTTTTTTTTTGACTCAGTTGACTAGAATTAACCAACTTTGACCAAGTAAATTGATCCCGAGACTCAAAAACTTGTTTTTCGAAATCTGGTCTCTTTTGTTATTTTCGTTGTTTGTTTTTATGGTATTAGGTGCTAGTTTTAACATGTTTAATCGTTTGGATCACATTCAAGTACCAGTCTTTGGTGTTAATTTGGCTTGGAGCTCGGGAGTTTAGTTGTGGTTTCGGCAAGCTAAAGAACGGTTACCCCTACTCGTGATTTGTGGTTTAATAATATGTATATTTGTTAAAATGGACTTGATTGATATGTGTGTTGATTGTTGTGTTTTCATGATATTTGATATGTGATTATGTTATGAGTGTACTTTTATGTACCATTGATGTTACGAAATATTATTGATGTCGTTAGGTCGGGATGTTCTTCAGTGAACTAGACTAACCTTGCTTTAGGTAAAGTGATATGTGTTAGGTCAAAATGTTCCATAGAGAACTAGCCATCTTGAGTTGTTGATTTATGTGAGTTCATGATATTCCAAAAGAAACTAGCCTACTTATTGATGTTCTAAAGGGGACTAGTTGTATCGGTGTTCCAAGATTTTTACAGTTGTTCTAAAGGGGACTATATAATTGAGTACATGTGTCGATGTCCAGGCCAGACGTGGCCTTGGACATGGGTAGCGGTAGGGGGTCTAATTAGGTACGAGATGAAGGGATGATATATTCTCACTCGTAGTAGTGTCAGGGACCGGGAGGCCACCAGGTTAGCCAATCCGCCTGACTTTCCCTAAGTGCCTTTGTTTAGGAGTGAGAGTGTGGGAAATATCCCACCGCATGGGATATTTATACTACCACGACGCAATGAGTGTTCGAGGCCTGTGGTCTACCAGGTTAGCTTGGCTTGTCGAGAAGCTTTCACACTAGCATTTAACACCTAGATTGCTCAAACGGGTCAATGGACTCCATAGGGTATTTTTGATCTACAATATTGATTGATAGACTTCTCTAGTCTTTGACTTAAGTCATTGATCTCTTTGAGATGTGTTGACATTCTATGACTTGACACCTAGGAGATGTAAGGACCCGACCCAACATGGAGTCTAACTTGGGGCCTTAACCTCTTATGTATGAATAACATTTAATAAACTTATGGAGACATGTTAAATAACATTTGTATTTAATGAAATAACTTAAATAAAATGTAAGCAGAGTTTAGGGGTATCCGAAAAACGATAAAATAATATTAAAACCTATGCTAAACATGCCTCAAATCAATTTCATGCTTAAAATAGTAAATCAAACAATAAACTTTGAATATAAACTTAAAAGCCAACTTAAGAACCCTAACGCAGCTTGCCCATGGTCACATCAGCTTCAACTCAGCCATCTCGGTCCACCTATAAGTACCTGAAAAGGTTCCACAATGCAAAGGGTGAGTTCGAGAAAACTAAGTAAGGGATTCCAGTACGAAATCTAACAAGAACACTTATATAATCAGAGAAACACAAAGTAATGTGATTACATAAATGCCTTAAACTTCACTTCTAACTCAATCTTTAGCTCAACAATGAAACTCATAGCTTTACCATTAACTCGATCTTTATCTTTATCACAATTCTTTATCTTTAAACTTGGTAGCCTATACTAGTGTGAGAACACGTCGGCGAGCCGAAACATCATGGTTGCCGCCAGACTTCGAACACTCGCGCGGAAGGGTAGAACAAGGACCCTCCACAATGGGATATCTCCCGACTCACACTCCTAGCACGACACGTGGGAAAAGTGAAACGAACTCTGAGTAGGTATGGCTAATAGGGTGGCCCTCCAATCCCTGACACTACCGCGAAGTAGGAATATCTTTTCCAGCGCCCGACACTTGAACTAATCCCATATCGAGTCTAGCGATCAAGACTCGTCTGACCTAATCGTAGCTCGCGCTCTAAAATCTTGTCCCCTTTGGGACCTTTAACTCGTATAAACTCAACGGTCCCTTTTGGAACTCCTATCTCAGAACACACGACTCGGTTAACAAGCTCGTCTCCCGTTTGGGGCAGTTAACATGAACCTTAAAACATAAAAACTTCACAACTAAACATGTTGGAACTATCTTCATAATCAGAAAGTAGCATTCAAAACAAGATCTCGAATCCGAAATAACATGACAACCTAAATATCAGGAAACCAATCCTAGGCATAACACATTAACCTCATAAATAAACATGATGAATACAGGAAGCAATAACGATCATAAACACATTCAGAAATCATGTTGGAATGAACTAAACACAACATATAAAGCATCCTAATCTTTATAAACGTACATTCATAGTAAACATGCCATTTAATGCTAAACTAACTAGATACATGCTCAAGATTACCCACAACGACCCTATACTGGGAAACAGTCCATTTCCTTGACCGAAAACCGCTCGAAACGGCCCTTGGAACTCGAATAACAAATCCCCTAAAAGATCTCCACCTAACAGCGGACATACATGACAAACAGGTGAGAATTAGGCCTTAAAAACCCCAAAAATGGAATCGGGATACGGGATTTACCTTAGGGACGATGTTCAGATTTTTTCGGTCACTAGAGACGGCGGCAGCGCGTGGGCTAGGGGTTGCCGGCGCTTGAGACCCGACTAGGAGGTAGCTTCAGGCGCGTCACAGCAGACTTGAGGGACGCGCGCAGCTTGCAGGCGAGGCTCAGGAATGGTCGCAGGCTCAGATTGGTAGCAACGCAGCTTCGGGAGGCGCTGCAGGCTCGGTGTGGCTCCTCCAATCCGAAGCTACAAAGACGTGGGCTCTGATTGGCTGGCAAGCAGTGACTGCTGGTTAGGGCACGGCGGGTGTTGATTGGTGCAGACGTCGGCGGCCTGTGAGTGGCGAATAGGTGGCGGCTTGTGCGGAAGACAGCGTCGACGACTCCTCGGGACTAGCGCTCTGACAGCTAATGATGAGCGAATGAAGGCTTAATGATTGGGGTTCTGAAATCCGTACTAATCATGGGGTATTTATAACCCAATTATTAGGGTTTCATAATTCTTGTCTTCTAGCTTAAATTGTCATCTTCCCTATTTTGTCCTTTAGTGACAAAATTATAAAAATACCCTTGTTGACCCAAAACTCCTATTTTGACCCGAAATTCATGAAAAGACTTTTTTGCTACTTGTTTCCTTAAGTCCAAATCAGAACCCTCAAGAGTAATTTTGTCATTAACTCCCTGAATTTCCCGAAATAAATAAATATCTTTATTTTCTAATAAATTTCAAAATCTCGGGTTGTTACAAACTTCCCTCCTTAAAAGAACTTTCGTCCTCGAAAGTTAACTTAGGACAACAACAACTAACTGAATTACAAACTTGACCTACTCGTAACTAACTCGTTTACTCCCACTGGAGTAGTTACTAACAACTCAAACCTAAGGATTCCTCTTTCTAAACTATAAGTTATCAAGCGAACAACAAACAAAACATACAAAACACTAGAAACCAGAAATCAATAAAGCACAAGTGAAGTATCCTGAATCGGTAGTGTACCTGTGAAAGGGTCAGCTGACTTGTGAGCTCTTTGACTAAAGATGGCTGCAACCTAACCTCTATTCGACTTTGCTCCTGTTATAGGAGATTTGGATTAGGGTACCCCTTGATGATGTGAATTATTGTTTATTGGCTTATATTGTATTACATAATATGCTCTTTTGACTGTATACATATTATACCTCGAGCTGGGGAACTTTTTTTAGTTTTCCAACTCACTCCTTTTCATGTAGATTTTTTTTCCTAAGTACTTGGATTAGGATATTGACCAAACTGGTGCGTTGAATATGAGAATCGTTGCTATAGAGTCTAGAAAATGTCCTAGCATGATTTAAATTCGCAATTTCATTAATTATGACTTTCTGAATGTTTTAAATGTTTTGAGCTCTCATTGAATAAACCGTTTTCAATAAATGCATATTGATTTATCTGTTATGCTCATTTCATAACTGATTTTCATATATGAGGTTTGAGTAAGGTCTCTAAATTTTATCCTTTGAAAACTTAGGACCTTACATAAATACTTTGACCTTTTTAACTGTAATGAAATTATAAAGGATCTTGTATATAATAAGTATTTGACTTTTTTATTTTATATTTAATAGATCTCAACATTTTAATTTTTATTACTTTTATTATAACAAACTCTTAGTATATTCAACAATTTCAAATGAATACATCGTTGAATTTACGTCTAATTAGACATCAAACTTTTTAATTTGTATCTATAGATTGATAAATTCGAAAAAATGTCAACCAATAAAAGTTTGAGAAAAACTTAGTCTCGTATTCATAAAGAGACAAATCTTTTCTAATTTTTATATGACACCATTTTATGTCACAAACTTTTTGTTTCAACCATATTAAAAAAAATAAATTAATTAAGAAGCTGAGTTTATCTCTTTATAAATATGATGCAAGTTTTTCTCTAAAAAATTATTAACAATAAATTAAATTTTAGAAAATTTATAAGCCTATTTGAAGTCGATAGATGATACAAAATCGAACGTTGATTTATTAGTTCGTCCTCAAATTTAGAATTTTATTGAGAGAATTTTTCAAAATTAATGTTGAGTTGTTAGAAGATGATATTTGACAACAAGCTTGTGTTTGGTATGGTTTGAAAATGAATTTGGAGTCAAAATTAATTTAAAATTTAAAAACTTAAAACGGTCCCAAAAAGTAGTTTTCTTTTTCTTGTACGACATTGAAACGGTCATAAAAATATATGATTCTTTTTTTTGCGAAAAGTTTTTTTTTCTCTTTTGAATAGGAAAAAAAAAAAAACTTAATTTTAATTCCTGTGATGACCAAATAATGAAGACCGACGGTTTACTGATTTTAAATTTACATAAATTAATGATGAGACGTTTTTGGTTATAGATTTTAATTTTTCTTTTTCTTTTTAATGTGTAACAGTGTCCTTCTGGGCATGTTTGTTTTTTTCTTGTAGAAATATTTTAGCAGAAAAGTCAATAGTAGTTAAATATTTTGATGTGGAACTGGATTATCATCAAATAAAAAAATCAACGCGTCATTAACATTTTTGATTTTAAAGATTGATGTTAATAATTGTTAAATAATTTGTTTAAAAATTGATGTCAATAATAGTTGAATAAAATGTTTAATGTCAAATTTGATAGAGATTATGATGAGTGGTTAAAAATAATTGTTTACTATCAAATACAAATAAGTAATTTTTTAGAATGACTATCTATTCTATGAATATGTTGTATCTATCTATTACTACAAATCATTTTTTGTAAAGACAAAAACTTGAAGCAGAAAATTTCATACATAAAAAAAAAAAAAAAAACAGACAAACGAAAAAAAACAAACTTTCATTGTCAAAAATAAAGTCACTGTACTTGAACTCAACATTTAAATTGAGAAAATTACTTTTTTGAGATCATAAGTTGGTATTTAGTTTTAGTTTGATCTATATTGTTATAACCCTAAATTTTTCCCTCCTAAAATTGTATTTAGGTAGATTTTAATCGTTATTGAAATTAAATGGTTAATTTGGAGTTTTGGTTAGTTAGACCAAATTAGCCTTAGGGGGTCGTTGGATTAATTTTGGAAAAGGGGGTCAATTTTGTAATTTTATGCTGGGAGGGGCATTTCAGTAATTTTGGCACTAAAGTCCAAAACGAAAAAGGACAAATTAGGGTAAGGGACAAAACTATAAAAGGCTAATGATGGGGTCATGATTGAACCCCAAATCATTAAGCAATCAATCGCTCATCATTAGCCGTCAGAGCGTAGATCCCGAGGAGCTACCTTCGACGATTTTCGTGCACGCCGCCACCTGTCCGCCAGTCGCAGGGCGCCGCCGTCGGCGACCAATCACAGACGGGAGCGCCTGCGCCAATGGGAGATCGCCAGCGCCTTCACCAATCAGAGTGCGCCACCCTGTCGACCACTCAGAAGCCGGGGATTCGCAGCTTCGGATTGGAGGGAGCGTCACCCGAGCCTGCTGCAGCGTCGAGCCTAGCCGCCAAGCCACACGCGTCGCCCGAGCCTGCTGCGACGCGCCCAAGGCTGTTTCCTAGCCAAATCTCACGCGTCGGCGACCTAAACCTATGCGCCGCCGTCTCCGGTGACCGGAAAATCCGAATTTCTGCCCCAAAGGTAAACCCTATGCCCCGAGTTCGTTTTTCAAGGTTTTGGGTCCAGATTCTCACCCGTTTGTCCTGTGTGGGCACTTTTGAGCAGAAGATCTTTCAAGGGACCCAGATTTCGAGCTCCAATGGCTGTTTCGAGTAGTCTTGAGCCAAGGTAATGGATCAGTGCCTAGGAATAGGACTTTGAGGAATTAATAGCACTTGCTTACTGAGATAGTTAGGCTGTTTTCATGATTCATATTGCTTCCCGTGTTTGTGATTGTTGTGTGATTTCTTTAGATTGGACTATTGAGCATGTGATTATCTGTTATCTGTTGGATTTTGGTTCATGTAAAGTCCTAAGATTACCAGGGGGTTTTGTCGAGCGCAGGGCGAGGAGACGATATTCCCCATTGAGGTAGTGTCAGGATCGGGTGGCGACCCGGTTAGCTTTACCTACCCAGAGTCGTTCGACCTTACCCAGGGCCGTGTCTAGGAGTGGGGGTGGGCGATATCCCACTGCGGGGAGGCGTTTGTACTACCTTTTCACGCTAGTGTTCGAGGTCTGGCGGCAACCATATTGCTTTGGCTCGTCGAGTGCCCTCACACTGACACTGGTTACCAAGATTATGAATGTTTTTATGCGTATTACGATGTTATGATGATCTGTTTCACTGATATCTTCTGTGAACACCTGTATAGATCTTTTACTGAGTTTTCATAAACTCACCCCCTTTTCTTTATGGTGGTTTTTCCCTCCACGTACCCCGCGGGCGGATCGTGATGGTTGAACTGAAATCGACGAGACCATGGGCACGTGTCTTTCTTTTTCTTAGTCTTTAAATTTGAATTCAAGTTGTTTCTTTGTTTCTGCATGAACTGATGGCTCTAGACACATGGTAGGAACGTATTTTTGCTTTTGCGATAGGATAGGTAGAGGTACCTCAAATTTATGTTTCCAAACTGTTAGCATGTTTCTTTATTCAAATAAAGTTTTAGTTGATTTAAAACGGCATGTTTTAGCTTTTAAACCTTAATTTATCAACATTACTTAATCATGAAAGGTATGACCCCGAGTTGACTGTGTGTCGGGTTGGGTCGTCACATATATACTTAAAATTGAACATTTTTTTTCCTGACATTTCAATAATTGTAAGACCTTAAAAAAAGAAAGGTCAAACTTGAACATTGACCAAGTTCGACTGGCGTCATTTGTGGGCGCTAACTCATCCTTACTTAGCGCACTTTTCTTTTTTAAAGAAAACGATGTCATTTTGCTTTTTATTTATTTTTGATGCATGTCGATGTTGCCATTTAATCTGTAGGTTCTAGGAGCTCAAAGCTCGAAATGTTGGTTGTTGAGGTAACTAGCTATATTTTTATATCGCATATATTCTTACTTGTTGTATGAATGTTCACGAAACTTGTGGGAGATGTTAATTTTGTTTAAGGGTGATTTCGGTTAGGTTTTGTGCCAAACCGATAACAAAATCAACATCATCAGTTTTTTAATAATTAGGTCTGAACCGATGTCCAATAAAAGACAAAACCATTGATTCCATTTTTATTCGGTTTTGATTTGATTTTTTTTTTATTTCAATAAAAATTTTGGTTTGTTTTTCAAATTTTTTGTCTCATTCACGATTTGAGTTTTAATTTTATTCTAAAGACTTTCATTATACTAACAAAAATATAATATTTTTCATAAGTATCACAATATTTACGATACTTTTATTTCATAGTTAAATAGCAACACACACACACACGCGCGCGCGCGCACACACACACACATATATATATATATATATATATATATATATATATATATTTGGTTCTTCCATCAAATTTAAATAGTAACTTTTTTTTCTTATTATTTATATATTTGGTTCGATTCGATTTTTAATTGGTTATTTCATCATGAACCGAAATTGAACCGATATATTTCGAATTTCTAAAATATCAAACTAATCGATCCAATATTGTTCTAAAATACCGAACCGATCCATTGGTCTTTATATTTCAAAATTGAAGACTTTTACTCTTGATATTACAATAATGCTCACTTTTAGTTCGGATGTATTTGTTGCTTAATTTTATATTTCTTTTTAGAAAAATAAACTCACGTCAAAAGTACAATAATCAATTTATCAATATATTGATATTTAAAAATAATCTAGTCAACATTACGTCATAAATCTAACGATTTTGTTATCTCAATAACTAAAATTGAACATGATTGAAATATCATGGGTAAAATTTGTAAGGACCCGACCCAACACGGAGTCAAACTAGATGCCTTAACCTCTTATGCATGAATAAACAATAATAAAACTTGTAGAGACATGCTAAAGGAATATTTATATTTATTGAAAACAACTTAAACAAATTAAATAGTTGTAGGGTACCCTGAAAACATTATAAATAACTGAAATCTAACCTAACATGTCTCATAACAAAATAGCTTATGCTTTAAACGGAAATCAATAATAAACTTAAATGTAAACTCCTAAAACCCTAATACAGCTCTTCCATGGTCACGCCATCTCTAACTCGGCTAACCCGGTTCAACCTGTGAGTACCTAGAGGGAATCCACAATGAAAATGGTGAGTTCATGAAAACTCAGTAAGGGTCCCCCACGGGATCTACAAGAACATAAGCATGATCAGAGAAACACGAAGTAACATGACTACACAACATCTTAATCTTAATATTCAAATTTCTATTTATCATTAACTCAACTTTAACTTGAAACTCCAATCTTTATCTTTAATCTTTAAACTTGGTAACCTATGCTAGTGTGAGAGCACCTCGGCGAGCCGAAGCAATCTGGTTGTCGTCAGATTTTGAACACTCGTGCAAAGAGCTAGATCAAAGACTCTTCGCAATGGGATATCTCACGACTCAATCCTAACCAACACCTGGGAAAAGTCAAGCGAAATCTAGGTCGGTATGGCTAATCGGGTGTCCCTCCGATCCCTAACACTACCGCGAAGTAGGAATATCTTCCTCAACACCTGACACCCGAACGAATCTCCTATCCAAGTCTAGCGATCAAAGCACGTCTGACCTAATCGTAGTTTGTGCTCTATAAACCTTGTCCCATGTGAGACCTTAATCTCGAGTAAAACTTAACGGTTTCCTTTAAAACTCCTAAGCTGGGTTCTCAAATTGGTTCCCTTTGGAACAGTTACACTCGGTTAACTAACTTAGCCCCTTTTGGGACAAACCACCGTAAACCTAAAACATTAAACTCAAAACTAGACATGCTGGAACTATCTTAGTAAACAAAAAAAGTGTCTTTAAACTTTACCATGAAAGTCTTCAAACTATAACATATAAGACATCATAAATCTTAGGATTAAATCATTCATAGCAAACACGTCATTCAATGCTTAACCAATCATATATATGCTCAAGATTGCCAACAACGATCACATACTGGGGAAATAGTCTCTTACCTTGGCCAAAAATTGCTCAAAACGACCCTTGAAAGTTGAATCTAGGATCTCCTAAAGAATCTCCACCTAAAAGTGCCCATATAGAACAAACGGGTGAGAATTAGCTCTAAAAACCTCAAAAAATGGACTCGGGACACGTAATTTTTCATTGGGTGAAGTAAGGAATTTTCTGGTCACCAGAGACGACAGCGACGGCAGCGTACGACAGCACGTGAAATGGCAGTCAACGGCGCATGGGAAGCAAGCTTAGGCGCGTCTGCAGCAGGCTCGGAGTGCACGTGCGGTCTGGGTTAGGCGCTAGCTTGCTTCGGCGTGCACGTCAAGTTTGGGTGAGGCTCGGTGGATCCGAAGCTTGGTGGCTCAACGTGAGCATGATGTGACGGTCATACTTGTCCAGTGCGTATTGCACATGGCCACATGCCCGTTCAACCCCGTTTCATTATACTTTTCATAATTAATCATTTAATAAAAGTGAGTACAGAATGGTAAAAGTAACAATAAACCAATGCTAGAACTACTATATTGTTGATCGAATCATGTGACTAGAAGAACAACATGAAGGAAGGAAGGTGCTCCACAAGACTGGCTTCGTCGCCCTCCTGATTTTTAGTGAAGATGTTTTCCTGTTGGGATGACATAACTTAGAGTAAGAGCAATTTACCTAAAATATTTAATTCACTAAATTTTCTTCTCGTAATAATAATAATTAACTTTTATTAACACCTAAGTATTTTCTAAAATAATTTAGGATTGAAACTTTATTAACACATTTACCCTCCTTTTGTGAGAGCACCTTAACTTTTACTTGTCCCTGATGTACTTCTTAACTACTGCCTCTTTATTACTGTTGGTTATTTTGTCTGAGTTTAGGTTTGGTTAGTAAAGTAATGGCACATCAGTTCATTTATTAGTCTTAACTACTCTCATCTTCTTCTTGTATTTAAGCATCATTAAGATGTGTATTGAAGTAAGAAATACAATCGAACTGTTGTCTTCATTCCTCTATGTGTTCTCTCCTCTGTTGCTCTATGTTTTTTCCTTTTTGGTATCAGAGCTTTCTGGCTGATCCTTCGGTGGACCTAAACTAACAAGAGATGAACAAATCAGATGAAGAAACCCAAAGCAAACTTGAAGCAGAGAAACGAGCTGCTAAGGGAAAGGCAAAACTCTATGAAGAAGGGCAAGGTGTTCTTGTCAAACATCAAAACACACCGGTGAGTTATCTATTGTGTTCCAATCTCCTAAACCAGGTCATTCCTGTTAAACTAGACCGCAGCAACTTCCTGTTATGGAAGACCATTGTTCTACCTCTTCTTAGAGGACACAAAGTTGAAGGACACCTCGACGGAACTGCACCCTGTCCAGAAGAGTTTGTCATCATCCCACCTTCAGAAGACGACCACAGAGGAATGCCATTCTTGAATCCTGAAAAGGATGTGTGGACCACTACCGACCAACTGCTTGTAAGTTAGTTATACAGTTCTATGACACCGGAAATGGCAATACAAGTGATGGGTTGCAACACAGCTCAAACATTATGGAAAGCAATTGAAAATTTCTATGGAGTTTACTCTCGCTCTCAAGAAGACTACAACCGACAGATGCTCCAACAGACTCGCAAAGGAACCATGAAGATGAGTGAATACCTGACAAAAATGAAGGAGTACAGTGACAATCTCGCCATGACTAGCCATCCCATTGATCCCAAAACACTAGTCTCTTATATCCTTGCAAGCCTTGATGAAGACTTTAATCCAATAGTGTGTGTGTTGCGAAACAACGAACCTGATTGGTTGCAACTCTAATTTGAACTTATCTCATATGAGGAAAGACAAGAAAAACTGCAGGCATTGAGAGGTAACACTTCTATGTTTCAACCGCAAATCTGGTTTCCACTAACAAGTTTAAGTCTCTTGGTAGCACTAGTAACTTCTCAAACCAAAAGGGAAGCAGTAACCAAGTTCAGCCTCCAAAGAATGTCCCACCTCAAGGGTATTCAAATCAAAAAGGAAAATGAGGCAAATGGAAAGTCAAGACAGGAACACTCCATATTCTACCGAAAAGTGCCAAATCTGTGGTAAGATTGGCCATCTTGCTACTGTCTGCTATTACAGGTATGCTCCTCGAACTAATTCTTCTGCAACAAGACAGCCCACTCAAACAGCCACTGCTCCTACCACTACTCTCATGGCCTATTCAGAAACACTTCAAGATGAAGGGTGGTACTTGGATAGTGGAGCCACCAACCATGTTACTTCTGACATGAGCAGGATGAACATTCAAGGAGAATCTTCAGGTGAGAATACTATCTCTGTTGGTGATGGTACGCAAGTTCCTATTGTAGGCATAGGCACTACTTACCTTAAAACTAGAGATTAGTTTTAATTTTAAGAGATGTTCTACATGTTTCTATGATGAAGAAAAACCTGTTGAGCATATCTAAACTCACAAGGGATAATGAAGTTTCTGTTGAATTTAACAAATTTTTCTATGTTATTAAGGACATAAACACCAAGGAAGTCAAGATCATAGGGAAACTTGAGAAGAGACTCAATCAGATCATCTATTTTGGAGAAGATGTGCATCACAATCTTCCTAGCCTCACTGAAGAAGCTGTTTTTGAAGGAGACAAGCATAACCTCATGAACAATCCCCCTATCATTAAGAAGAATTTAACCAAAAATTCTATTTTTCCTTCTGTTTTTGTTGCTTGTAAAAATGGTATTTGGCACCAAAGATTGGGTCACCCTTCTAGTAGAATTTTGAGTCAAATTCTATCACAATGTAAGAACTCGGTGAAAGGAAATGAAATTTTAACTTTTTGTGAAGCTTGTAAGTTTGAAAAGAGTCATAAACTACCTTTCTCTATCTCTACATTTCGAGCTGCAAAACCCTTATCTCTTGTTCACATGGACTTGTGGGGACCTGCTCCTATTTTATCTAACAAGGGGTACAACTACTATATTGCTTTTTTAGATGATCATACTCGATATACCTGGATCTATCCTCTCAAGTTCAAATCTGAAACAACAGCAACCTTTAGGGATTTCCAAAACTTGGTTGAGAGACAACTATCTGCTAAAATAAAATCCATTCGTTGTGATGGAGGAGAAGAATTTAAGCCTTTAACTCAATTATGTCAACAACTTGGTATAGCCATCCAGACATCATGTCCTTACACAAGCCCTCAAAATGGAAGAGTGGAGAGAAAACATAAGCATATAGTGGAAACATGACTGTCCTTTGCTTGCTCAAGCTCACATGCCTCTAAAATTTTGGTGGGAGGCTTTTCATACTGCCACATATATCATCAACCGGCTGCCTACACCTGTGTTAACCAATCAATCTCCATTCCAAGTTCTGCATAAGAAAGCTCCTGATTATGATTTCTTGTTATCCTTATCTCAGGCCCTTTCAAGCTCATAAACTCAATTTTCACATTGAAAAATGCCTATTCATCGGATATCATGATCACTACAAGGGATATAAGTGTCTTAGTGCTAGTGGGCACAGGTCTATTGTCCATCCTGTTCGGAGCTCATTTGAAGCTTGGTTTCATCAACCTGTCAGCAATATTCCTACTTCTCTACCTCTGCAGAACACAAGCTCCTCTTCTGCTTCTCAACACTCAACAGCTCCTCAATCCGCTGCCACTAATACAAATGTTGTCTCAAACAACACAGACATAACTCCAACTCCAAACACATATGCTGAGCTCATAATGAATGCTTCACAAACTGAGAACACCACCACTTCAAATGCTCATGCTACTTCCCCGTCATCCAGTGATCTGCCACAATCATTCCTTCCTATTCAAACCACCAACAACAATCACCCCATGACTACTCGTTCCAAAGCTGGCATTTCTAAGCCCAATCCATATGTTGGCGGCTTAATTGACAATGCCACTACACCGATTAACTGGTTGCTTGTTGAACCCAACACCTACAGAAATGCTTGCATCATGTCTCACTGGAGAAAAGCCATGGATAGTTAGTTTCAAGCCTTACAACAACAAAACACTTCTCTGGTTCCTTCATCTCGGAATCAAAAGTTGGTTAGCACCAAATGGATATACAAAATTAAAAGAGATGCTCAGGGCAACATTGATAGATACAAGGCTCGTCTTGTGGCTCGAGGTTTTCTCCAAAAGCCAGGTGTCGACTATGGTGAAACTTTCTCCCCAGTTATCAAACCTGCCACCATACGCCTCATCTAGACCTTAGTAGTTACATGGGGGTGGTTCATCCGACAATTAGACGTCTCAAATGCTTTTCTTCATGGAACTCTTCACGATGAAGTCTACACACCTCAACCTCAAGGATATGTTCATCCAGCTTTCCCATCCCATGTTTGCAAATTAAACAAAGCTCTCAATGGCTTGAAGCAAACTCCTCGAGCATGGTATGAAGAACTTCAATGTTATATCTCAACGATGCAATTTGTTCAATCCAAAGCAGACAGTTCCTTCTTCATCCTTCATAATTCCACCGGCATTGCCTACCTCCTAGTATATGTTGATGATTTGTTACTTACTGCCTCAACTTTCTCCTTACTACAACATCTTATCACTCGCGTTAAGTCCACCTTTGCCATCCGGGACCTTGGAAATCTGCATTACTTCCTCGACATCCAAATACATAATACACCTAGTGGATTGTTCCTTACTCAAGAAAAATATATTCAAGACATCCTCGTCAAACACAAACTACAACACCTTAAACCCATTCCTACTCCTATGATCTCAGGCAAACTTCTCTCCAAATCAGATGGTGAACCTCTGGCTGATCCTCAATTATATAGAAGCATCCTCGGCTCTCTGCACTATTTACAACACACCAGGCCGGACATTGCATACTTAGTTAATAAGCTCAGCCAGTTCAACCAAGCTCCCCGCACAGCACATTGGAAAGATTTGAAGTGAATTCTTCGCTACCTATAGGGAACCACAATGTATGGTCTTCACATTCAACCTGCCTCCAACATTCATTTGATTGGTTTCTCAGATGCTGACTGGGCCTCATGTCCAGATGATCGCAAATCTGTTACTGGCACATGTGTTTACCTCTTAAACACGCTCATTACATTGTCCTCGAAGAAGCAAGCTGTTGTGGCACGTTCCGGCACCGAGTCTGAATATCGAGCTCTCTCCATGGTTGCTTGTGAAATTATCTGTCTATTATCGCTCCTCACAGAACTGAATGTCTCTCCTTCTACAACTCTGATAGTTTGGTGTGATAATGTGTCTGCAAATGCTCTAGCTTATAATCCCGTGTTCCATGCTCGCACGAAACACATTGAAGTGGACGCCCATTTTTATTCGTGATCGAATTCTAACTAAAACTCTGAAAGTTTGTCATATCCGTTCACATGATCAGCTGGCTGATTGTCTGACCAAACCATCATCTCCCCAACAGTTTCTGGCACTTCGTATCAAACTTGGGCTTCAGTTCCTTCCCGCGCTTCGTTTGAGGGAGTCTGTGACAGCACCTTAACTTTTACTTGTCCCTGCTGTACTTCTTAACTACTACCTGTTTATTACTGTTGGTTATTTCGTCTGAGTTTAGGTTTGGTTAGTAAAGTAATGGCATATCAATTCATTTATTAGTCTTAACTACTCTACTCTTCTTCTTGTATTTAAGCATCATTAAGATGTGTATTGAAGTAAGAAATACAATCGAACTGTTGTCTTCATTCCTCTCTATGTTCTTTTCTCTGTTGCTCTCTGTTTTTTCCTTCTCCTTTTACCAAACAAATAGGATGACTAAGGTTGTAAACACAATCTTACTCTTAACAATTAGGCTGTTGTCGTAACTGGTAGCATGCAGCATCATGGCCAGCACTTTGAGCATAGCCATTATGCTGGATGTCTTCATACTCAACAGAGATCATCGTCGTTGTGGTGGTCCAGTCGTAATCGTCACTGTGGCCACATTGTAGCCAGTGCAATGGCCGCGCCATGGCCATCACAATTAACATTTGGGAGTTAAAATAAGTAGCTAGTTCCTAGTGTGCAGCTCTCATATAAACAATGTAAAATGTTCTTACATAACATGAGGTATCATGTGTTGCTCTCTACTTTTATTTTTAGAATCAATGTGAAGAAGAATTAATGTAAATATAACATTTGAGCATAGTTTGCAGCTGTCCTCTATATAATAATGAAACATGATGCCAAACATACAAATAAACATACAAAAAGAAAGACGGAATTGAGTTGCAATGATAAACACAAGAGGACCATACTCTATAAACTCTATAACTTTTAAATGTTTTTACACGAGTATTCATTGGAACAAACTACAGAACAGTTCCGGTGAAACTAGAAAATTTGAAGTAACTGGGAAGTAAAAATCCGGAGAGTGAAATATAAAAGCTGCCGATTGGAAAAACTATACAAATTGTACTAGTGCAAGTTGAGCTATGCTCGCTAAGACATTCTTTCAATCTTTATTAAACATTATGATAATGGACTCAATATGAATATTCTATACATTACAAAAATTTGCTACCTCTAAACAGAACCAGCCTCTTTCATGATCTTTGCTTTAGGTCGAATTACGAAATGAGTAGTGTGGATCTATAAATTATTTAATAGATTACTATAAAAAAAAATGACACCCAAACTGCTGAAAAACAACTACTTCCATATAATTAGTAAACGGGTGGTCTAAAAACACTTGAAAACACTAAAAGAATCTTGTTCTATGTGAGAATAAATTTATGACCAGTAAGATTTAGAGATAAGAAAAACGCATTCAAAATTAGGGTTAACTTCCGGGGCCAAACCAAAGCAATAATGATCAGATCTGGACGGATTCGAACCATCATCATCTCAAATTCAGGAAGAAATTGAGCGCTCACCAGCTTGAGCTTACAGATCTATTTCAATGGAAAACCACTCTCCCTTTTATTCTTGCATTAAATAAATGACCAGATACATGTAAACAAAAGGGTTAAAACAACCCACAAAAATTCGAGATTCACAAGCACCAAATTTCATAAAAAAAAAAAAAAAAAAATCCGATCTTGCACACCAAATAAAATAGCAGCTAACCTGTAAAAAACTTGAATTGTGATCCATGAGGATGAGTCGTAATCATTAGAGCTAGAAGAGCAAGATCGATGCCTGGGGAAACCAAAAGCTCAATCCATAGAAACAAACTCACCCGTCCCAAGGAATGTACTAACTAGCCTTCAACATGATTTAACAACTATAATGCAAGAGACTTCTAACATTCTTAATGCCCATATAAACCAGTATTCATTGTGAAGACAAAGACGGCATCACCTGTACCAATAAATATATACACAATTATAGCAGGAAAGTTAGGCAATTGGTCCTAATTTATGAAGAATGTCGTTAAGATGTTTCTACAATTGATTTATTCATAATTAGAACTGAGTTGAATTGAACCGAGTTATTGATGTATATGCAACTGATTTTGATTATAATTCAATAGTACTCTTTGAGTCGGTTTTCTAGTAAACAATTTTTTCGCTCAATTCAATTCAACTCAGTGCTAATTATATATACTTTTAGACACACAGGTAAGTAATTGGTTTTAGAGATGAAAGATAAATAGTTACAACACACTAAGTCTACAACCTAACATTTAAGGTTTGATTGGTCTAATAAATATATGATTACAAGGGTTCGTCAGGACTTAAACCTAGTCTCTATTTACACCCCTAAATGCATTCAAAATGACTTCCAAAAAAATATAGATTTGTGAGAATGTGCTTGAATAGGGAGTTCTGGAAAAGACTATTAGTGAAGAATTTAGAGTGACAATGAAGAACTTGATAAAATTAAATGGATGGCCGAATAAAGGGTTTAACCCGCAGAGTGTTTTAAAAGCACTAAAACAACGACATTCTTTTTGATTGCCTCATGGAAAGAGGCAACAAATTAGCCCGACCGGAAACCAAACCTACAAATAAATATATTATTAAATATTATATTTAAAATAGAAATTGTAGTAGAAAAATTTCTTATTTGTCAAAACAAGCATAGCTCGGTAACGCATTAGGTTTGTAGGTTTGTATCACCCTCAACATAGTGATGCAATCAACTACCATTAGTAATGCATCTACTCAATCAATGATTCCAGCCCATTTGTATCACCCTTAACATAAAGTTTGTGGTCTCTCTCCCCCAAGTATGTACTCAAAAAATGAAATATAATAACATCTCATTAAATTAAAAATCTTTACAAAATAATAATGAATTATAAAAATTTAAAAAATATATAAAGTAATAGAACAATAAACTATAATTATAGTATTGTTTTCAATTTGAAT
Source organism: Cyclanthera cordifolia (assembly GCA_037832605.1). NCBI lineage: Eukaryota > Viridiplantae > Streptophyta > Magnoliopsida > Cucurbitales > Cucurbitaceae > Cyclanthera > Cyclanthera cordifolia. The sequence continues at coordinate 3,919 of JBBMEG010022220.1, read as the reverse complement.
CAATTTATTATTAGAGCAAAACATATTAAAAAAATTAAAGATTCTACCATATATAACGAATACAAATTGAACTTATTTAATTGAATAAATACAATTCCTTTGAATAAAAATCTTTGCATAGTTGATTTCAAAAAAAAATATTGCATAGTTTGGACTTATTTCTAAGCTTAAATTATTGAAAAACTAACGAAACTAAACAAATCTATATGATTATGGGTATTGGACTTATTTCTAAGCTTATATTAGATGCAAATTTAGAATTTGACTATATTTAATATAGTGTCGCCAAGGAACACATTCCCTCAAGGGCAAAGGCAGACCCAAATGAAGGCACTTTTGCATTTTAGGGTCGGTCGCCTATTGCATTATAGGGAAGAAGGGGAAGAAAGGCAATAACCATAAGCAGTTATGGATAATTGCAGTAGTATTAAAAAATTCTCCTTCGGATTGAAGGGGGTTTAAAATGTGGAAATTTGGGTGTATTATGAAAGTTAAAATAGGATTAAAAAAAAAAAAGAAAGAACACAAGCATGCAATTAGACCAACACAAGCATAAACCCGATCCAACACACCCTAAAAGTTGGTTATAGAACTAAACCAAAAACTAATTATAATAGCATCCAGAATAACATAGAGGACACCATGAAGACATTTCTTGAATTCAAGAATAACATAGAGGAAACCTGAAACAATAATGATTACTATATATGTAAGGAAACGTATAGACTCTTGATTACTAATGATTACTATATATGTAAGGGAACGTAATACAAACATCTAAAGGGCATACGTAGCTAACCTTTGAAACATAGTCAATGTTGTTTCACAAAAAAAAATAAACCAGAAAAAATAATGTAGTCCATTTTTTCTTCTAAACACAACTTCAAATAAACATCTAAATAGTATAGGTAGGGATGATGATAGACCTTACAGTACGAATATATATATCTTAAATTATGATAACTAAGCAATTAAATTAAAGTTAAAAAGTGACTCAATTGACCTTGTTATCATTAGTGACATGTTGATATCAGGAGGCTGTGAAGTCTTCTAGGTTCTTCCTTGGATATATGTTGGTATTCTTCCTTCAAATACGATCGACAACCATTGCTCGAAAGATTGATATTCATGTTGATATACAGCACCTTGTCTTCAGTTGCAATCTAGTTGAATTCCAAAAATTCCCAATCCAATAATAAACCAACTAAAAAGCTTTAACTAAACAAACCAACAACTGTTTGAACATACATACAAATACCAGTATTCATACTTACAAAACTTCTAATGTTTATGCACACTCAGCTATGTATTGGAAGTTATGAACAGATAACAAAACAAAAGAATAGTTCCACCGCAATGCAATAAATTGCAGTAAGTAGATAGTAGAGCATCGTGATTAAAAGAAACTGCCAATTAGAAGAAACTATGCAAATTGCAAACCATAAAAATATGAAGTTAAATGTGGCGATCGGCTGAAAAAGAGGGAATATAAACATAATTAATGAAATTATTTATTAGTGTTTGTATGTAGACCTATAAATCCAAATAATTATTTAATAGTAATTAAATTAAACCAAACATATAAATTTAAATTTAGGTTGATTGATGATTTTAAATAATTCAAATGGTAAATCCAAAGTTCAAAACTAAGCTTTCCTACACAATTAAAATTAAAATTAAATTCAATCAGTTGTAATAGATTACTGGAAAGTCTTGACACCAAAATTGAGGTAATAATATTATAAAAACATAAAACCCATATTGGTCAGTATTTAATTTTTGGTTCTTGATTTATGAATTAGGTTTATAGTTTCTGAAATTTAAGCTTATTATCACACAGTTCTAATATACATGTTTTTGGAAACTACCTTAGTTTTGAAATTTTAGGTTCAATGATTGAAAAATAGGCAAAAGAGTAGCCTTAGTTATCAAAACTAATAGGAAAAGATTAATTAAATAATAATCAAATAACATATTTCCTGAATTGATTTAATAAGAATGCGAGAAGACGAGGAACTAAAGTTATCTTGTCCTATGATGTTTGATATTAATTTGCAAATTTTATATTGATTAATACTTTTCATTCTACCAGTTCTACGTAAAACAATTAAGCGCAAGAGAATTGTCAGAGAATACCTTGGAAATATCGGAGCGGAATCAGTAAATTTAGCGATGATCTGAGAAGCGGTTGATGAGCGTTGCAGTTGTAGAAACGAACTGAGAGAGATAAAGAGAAAGGAAGAGGGAAAACACACAAGCGAGGAGTAGACCCCGGGCAAATCCCGTGCGGTCTCTCCTCAAAACCAAAACATGAAAACTTTTATTAAATGGATGACCTGCCAAGCAAGCGCACCTGTCATGGCAAAGGTCGGATGACAAAGACACATCAGGATCCATCCTCCATAAACATGGAGGCCTATCGTCCCGATTTCTTATAACATCCAGATCAATACTATTTTCGACGCTTTCAATATTATTTTACATAGCTGCAGCTACCATCAAAAAAACCAGTCTGATACATCAAACTTTTGAACCGCTTCATCAGCCTTCGTGAATCACCAAGCAATCCGATTAATTGCATATGTGCGGGCAATGCTTAGCTGTGGCGGCTCAACACGGAGATCCGAAAGGAAAAATCCGAGATCTAACAACATATCCTTGATACCTGCTCGGTTTATTAGAAGGAAACGAATCATCAATACAATACGGATAAACCTAGATCTGAAGCTGAATAAACTAGTAGAAACAAAGAAAAAACAAATCAAATCGAAGAACAAACTGAATACCGTTCTCAATTCAATACCAAGAAAGAAAAGAATTAGATCGAGATTAATACCGGTAAGAATCGGAATCATCAACCAAACGATAATCAACATGCAGATCCACACCTTCGGAAATCCACCAACCCATGCTAGCACCGCCGTCGACGGAGAAGAAGAGAAACAGAATCGATTGCCAATAACGAAATATAACAAGGAATCCTTGGGGAGTCCGCCGATGAAAACAAGGAAGGGGGAGATCATCCTTTTATTGAGAGAGTGGACGAGATAGACGGCTAAGATGTGAATTAGTTGGAAACTATGAACGACTATAATAGAGCCACGTGGACATATTATTATCACTTATTTAGAGGAATAAATGCGATAATATTTCGGGCGGTTTCGATGTGACTTCGCGTTGCGTTGCGCCCAAGCAAGAAGAAAATGGCCAACCTGAAACACCGGATTGAAAATTACATATTCCAATTAAAATTAATTCCTTTTCCTTTTAAAATATTTTTTATTCTTTTGTACTTAAATATGAACCTGGATTCCCAACTTTTGATTATACACAAAAAAACCTTGTTAAAAAAAAAAAAAAAGAATATTATATATACTTATATTTATACACAGATGATATATAGTATCTATCTTCTGCAAATTTCTGATACAATCAATCAATTACAATTACAATTTAAGTTTGTTATATCAATTATGAATTTAATCAGCTTATTTCAAAATTTAAATACAAGTTTAAATCTGAATAATTTAGGTTGTAAAATCTACGATTTTATGAAGTTAAAGGCCGAAAAAATATATAACTGAAATTGCAAATATCACAAATATTTTAGTGACACCTAAAGTTGAAACAAACATTATGACATTCCCTAACTGTCATAAAATATGCATCAATATTGGACTTCTTTTTTTTAGTGGTTCCTATATAAATGTCCTAAAAGACTTCTTTTTTTTGTTGCAGTGTAGTATTAAGCATTGTTGACTTTTAACTTTTCTATATTTGAAGTTTAAGGATTGTAAACTTTGATTATTTGTTAAAGTCCGATTAGCTGCTTCTAGTTTCGAAGTTGACCACTAGTTTGTTAACTTTGAAGTTTCCTACCATTTTGAAGGACGAAATTTGAAGTTTTCTATATTTTAGG
>JBBMEG010022169.1:0-25786 GCA_037832605.1 Cyclanthera cordifolia | reverse complement strand
AAGTGCTAGCTTTGTTGCGAAAGGGTTGAATGACTTTGTTGCCATATTGTTTGAAGAAAAATGAGTGTAACAAAGAGTTAACAAGAGAAAGTATTTGGTTATGTGAGAATGTTATGTTTTTGTGAAGTTCTTATATAGATGAAGATACGAAGTTAGAGTTTTGTCATCATTATAGAAAATTGCCATTTTTGTTAATATTATGAGTTACTTTTTATGCTAATTAAAGTCAACTTAGCTGAATGAAATTGGCACATAGTTTCGACCAAATGGTCTACACTTTAATCTATTTACTCTCAAATATTAATAAACAAAAAGAGAAAAATCATTTGTTATTCTAAGTAACAAAACTGTTTTTTTTCTTTTTTTTCTTTTTTTTTTTTGAGAAGTATAATATGAGGTAAAACTCAAAATTTGAAAGGTTAAAAAAGTTTAGAGATCTAGTAACATCTTGTATGATTGCTTAATTGTAAAGTTATGAGTTTAAATTACCTAATTTTAATTGTTGTCGAATTCAAAATAATAATAATAATCATCATCATCGAATGGTCAATTTTTTCTTTTTCATAAGTTTGTTTTACTACCACATTTTTTCGATTTTTTTTTTTTTTTTGTAATTGCTTAATATTAATGAATAATTATCAATTAAAATAAACTTTCATGAACTAAAAATATGATATGTTTTTTTTTAAAAAAAAATCATTAATATACATAAACGTTCAAGTTATAAAAAGATTATATAATCATTCAAGTTATATGATATAAAATAATAGATTATTATGGAATAAAGACTAGTTGATATCATTTAAATTTGAATATATAATCATTCAAGACAATTAAAAAAATTAATCATCATTTCTTTGTTTTTTATCGATTAAAGTAAAGACAACATAAGTTTTTAAAAAATATATATTGTACTAATATTATATATATATATATATATATATTTTTTTTTTTTTTTTTTTTTTTTTTTGTCAAAAAAAATTGAATGCTACAAATTATTTTTTTTTGAGTATAAGTTTGAGGAGGGAGAAAACAAACCATATATAGAGAGTAGCACAATGACTCGAAGCACTTATCGAATTGATGCTAGTACATCACTAGTGTTAGTTGAACTATGCTCGTTTTGGCAAGACTAGAACAATATTTGATGATAAAGAATTCTAACTTGCGAACTTTAGATGAATGATGCATGTTACCGCTAAGCTTAATCCGGTTTAGTGCATACATACTCTTTTCATTTTTTTAATTTAAGATTACACAAAAAATTGGGGTGAAAATTTTGAACTCGTGATCTCATAGACTTTAGACGTACATTTATACCGCTAAGCTATTGTTTTTTTGGTACGACATATTTTAAAGCATAGAAAATTTAAAAATAAAAAGTGTTTGGCACGGCATTACCAAGAATCTACCCCTATCAATATTTTCATCTCTTTATCAAAATGATAGGATGGAGTAAATAATTTTGAGAAACGTGAAAGTGTTTGGTTGAGAAAGTTGAGAAAGAATTATAAACGTGAAAGTGTTTGGTTGAGAAAGTTGAGAAAGAATTATAAAGAAATTATTATAATTGTTTATTTGGATATATTCGAGGAATTATAAAATAGTAATAATAATAATTTGTTTAGAGAAATTAATTAAAAAAAAAAAAAAAAAACAAATGCAGTTGTATTATATCAATGTGTATTATGACGTATTTACCTGGAAGTGTTTTTTTAATTTTTTCATCTTACCCCTTTGTTTTTTATTTTGATTTTTTTTTTCCATCTAAAAGACTATTCATGACATTGTAGTATTCAATTAGTGCTTAGCAATTTGTTCACTTGTTTCCAATTGGTTGAGCTGATTGAAGTCTATCCATTATTACTCGCGTGTGTTCAAAATATTTGAGAATTGGACGCGCTCGATTTTAAGCATGGGCATTTTAATAATTTTGATTGAAAACTATGAGTTGCATTAATTGAATCATGTACGTAATGTTGATGGAAGACTATTTGTGACACTGAATGAAAATTATTTGTGACACAGATTGAAAAATTCATTATCTTCTTTACCTTCAACCAGTTTCACTTAATTGTTTTCAATCAGTTTCTTTTACTGTATTCAATCAGGTGTATTGATTGAACGCAGTCAGTTCACTTGATTTTTAACGTGAACATTTTAGTCATTTTAGAGGATTTATATATATATATATATATGTATGTATGAACTTTTTTAAAAAAAAATTGTTATTCATATATTATTATTATTACACATGAAAAATCTCCTTAAACACTACCAACTTTTTTTTTTTTTTTTAACATCTTTTTTTTTTTTTTTTTTGACAATAACCAATACAACTGTGACTAAAAAAACAAAATGAGTAGAAGGTATTTAATGAATTCGAGTTTATTACCATATACAGTCTTATGACTTAGCCAAATTTGTAAGAATTTACCTTCTATATACTATATTAAAGAAGATAAAAGTCAATTGTGCGACAAATTTGGAAACATAGTTTGTACGTCCATACATACCAATGTTTCTATATACTATATTTACCTTATGTAATTTTTTTTTTTTTTTTTTTAAATTCGCTTTGGCAACCTAAATACTTTGAAATATAGACAATTCTGAAAATGGAAATATTATTATGAATAATCCATTTTTGAAACAAATTGCGATGAATCTACATTTTGCTATGGTATTGCCCACAATACCAAACTGTTGTGAATTCTTAACCAAGTAGGGGTCCTTCTTTACTAGGACTCTCCACTAGCTTCTTGTTTCTAAGCCAGATATCGGAAGGAGACTTTTAAAACTCAAGTCTTCGGCCGCCGCGCCACCCCTTGAAAACTGCATTGGACTGGCTATTCTCACAAAGTGTAGAAAATTCTAAGGACATGTTTGGCTACGTCGGAGTGAAAAGGGATGGAAAATAAGAGTAAGACTAAGTAGGTGTTTGATGTGAAGGGAAGAGAAATGAAGAGATAAATAAATAAGGACATGTTTGGTTAACCGCAAGAATAGAATGGAAGGGGAGGGAAAAGAATGGATAAAAGAAGAAAAGTAAGAAAAAATTAGTGTTTGATGTGATGGAAGTTGGTGGGTAAAATAATGAGAAGAGATCTTATCTTTCCAACTCTTCCTACCACCCCAAACATACGCTCCATAAAATAACAAAATTTACTTCTATTGTATATATTATTTATATGAAATTAAAAAAATATATTAAAAAACAAGAGAAAAAGAAAGAGAAATAAAAAAAAGAACGAGAGAAAGAGAAACAAAGTTTATCAAGAGAAACAAAGTTTATCAATCAAACAAAAATTGAAAAAAAAAAGTAACAGAGAATTCGAAAAATTAGAGGAAAAAAAAAGAGAAGGAGAAAGAGAAATAGAAATCCAAATAAAAAACCCAGAGACGAGAAAGATAGAGAAAGAAGAAAAAGAGAAAAAGAAACAGTGGAAGAGAAAGAGAGGAAGAGAAAGAGAAACCAAGAAATAAAATAAAATAAGATAGCCCACCCGTCGGCACAACCTGACACCCCAAACGCTCAGATCCGCCTTACCCCTTCTCTTCCTGAGCAGATCCCAACAGCCCATTAAAATATAATAATAAGTATATTATATTATGAATATTCATTAATCCTAGTATATTATAAGAAAGTACGTGACAATGCAACATTTACATCTTCTTTTTTTTTTTCTTAGTTAATTGGTTTGTAATTATTTTCTAGATTTTGACTAGTCTTTTTTATAAGTTTCTCTTTAAACTTGCTAAAATGGTAAGATTGTTATTTTCCAACGACACATATCCCACTGACACCACTATTCTACCAAGAAACTCTACTCAAGGATTGCAAAGCTAATATCCAACTTCAAAAACCAAACTATATATGTTGTAATGGCCTCATTTGAAACATCAGCTTATATATCTTGACAAATTTGCGCAACTATATGCATGCTATTTTTCCTTTATAATGAATTGAGTAATGCATTATGAACATTATACTTTTGTATATACTGAAATTCCTTTCTTACTTGGCATCAGAATAGCTACTCAGCTCCATATCCTCCTAATAGTTCTTGCAGTAACGCGGGAGATTAAACGTCGAGCGACCTCGGCAGGCAGGTTTAGTATTTGTTGCTGTGATTCTGGTGGGAGCTACAGTTTATGAAAGGCATCAAAGAAAGATTAGTAAACATTAAGAGAACAAATAAAATGAGCATGTTAGTAAAGTCTAAGCTTCAAACTTTTTTTTTTTAAGAAACGGAAACATTTTATTAAAAGAAGAAAAGAAAAAAAAAAAACCTCTCAAAGTGAACAAAACAAAAAGAGTAACAAAACTAGGCTATTGAGACAACATAATAAGCCAACACCATACCAAAACAAAGGCTAAAAGAAAACAATAGCAGAACAAGGACAATCATCAAGTGCTACAAAAAGATAAGCTGCAAAAACAAGGACTCTTCGTAAAAGTACTTAGAGGAAGGATTCGAGGTTGAAGACAAGCCATTGAACAGAATAGTTTGCTAAAGCTTTTGGAGGAGGTAGCCAATAAACTTAGATTGAAGACTGGCTTCGAACCGTATAAGCCATGACCGATGCAAGTATTGAAAAATACGCAAGTTCATTTCCCACCAAATTTCATATAACAAACTTTTAGCTGCATTCATCCACATAAATCAAACCTTCTTGTTGAGAGAAGGACCATTCAAGAGCTGTTTGACATTCCGAGTAGAGTTATTGGCAAAGATTCATGAGAGATGCAAGTAACTAAGCAAACGATTCTAGCATGAGGCTGGGAAAGTGCAAGATACCCCAAAGCTTCAACCTTTATAAAATCCACAAATCCTTTTTTACTAGGGATCGTGATTCTTTTACGTGTAAACTCTTTGGTTATTCACTCAAGACTCGATCATAATGAGTAATCAACAATACTAGGCCAAGATAATATGCAAAACAACTCGTCTTCAAGAATATCACTTTAAGTACCACATGTTATAATTGAAAATGTTTCTAATTTTTCCCATCTACCGACTAGGCCCTCATAACATTGGCCATTTTTCATGCCCATCCACTGAGCAAGCAAGCTATACTAGAAAGTATAAGTTGATAGAAGCTAAATCTATTGAAAAGTGAAAATAACCATAATTACAAGATAAACCAAGTTCGAATCAGGGTTCTATTTCTCCTTGTCAGGTTATATATTTTCTTCTTTATTTGTGTTACTTACTCCTTAAGTTGTGTTGTTGTTCTTGTTCATCATATTATGTTATATGAAACTATCTCAACATTTTCATCCTTCATTACCACCGTAATAATGTTTAAGTAACGTCTGTATACAGACATATTAAAAAATAAGCAAATTGTTTAATAACATGACAAGTCCAAACACTTTAAGTAGTACCTTTTCCTCGTTATAAAATTATAATAATATCTATCCAAAGAGAGTATAATTAACAATAATAATAAAACTGTATTTGTACTACGTTAAGGATCCTACATTCAAAAAATGAAGTCTAGCGACCTTTTATAACAAATGTGAACCATTCCTCTCAATGTCAATTAGTTTTGAGATGAAATCACATGTTATCTATTATAGTATCGCAGCTTATCAAACTCAAATGAATCTTTGATCTAATAAAAATGAAATTGGAATCAGATAAAAAGTTGGTGAACTCAGAGACGCCATCTTGAGGGGCATGTCGAAAATTCCACGTAAGAAAAATAAATGGGTCTCAAAACATTAATAGGAAATGTGGCCTACTCCCATTGCCAATTACTTTTGAGATGAATTTCATGTTATCTACTATGGTAAAAACTCATTAAACCAAAATGAATATTCGGTCCAATAAAAATAAAATTGGGATTTCATCCAAAATTGATAACCCCAAAAAATCATTCGAAGATCTCACATTCGAAAGTGAGGAGGCAATGCAACCTTGGCATGGAACCCGTGTTATCTAAATTATACTGTACACTGAAAATGTACTAAGAGTGCAAGATCCGTACCTCAGGGATAATTGAAAGTACAGATAAAACTTCCCGTACGGACGCTTCATCCAATCTCGTTAGCTGATTCTTACTAGCTCCCTGCAAAGTTGTTTAAAGGTTCAAGAACAATAAAAGAATCCCAATATAAATAGATATCTAATAAAGAAAAGTTGACAAAAAACTTGAATAAAGCATTCAACAAGAATAGTCTTGTCCACTAATTCTTAATTTTTCTAGTGAAGTTAGAGTATTTAAGGGCTGTATGATTGAGTGTTTTATAGAGCTATTAAAAATGAGTTTTTATAATCACTCTTTAAACACCTCTTTTGGAAATACTCACCTTGTGGCTATTTATCCCACATTAGAAATGCGAGTATTCTTCAACGTATATATATAAAATAAGGTGAGCTACTCCTCTCCTAACCAATTGGTTTTGAGATGGATGTCCACACTTTCCAATAACCTCATACAAATGAGCTATTACTACAATTTCTTCTTTAAAACCACTCAAAATAATCTCTCATTTCTAATTGTGTTTTTAGAAGAAAAACTCTGATTTTTCTTATTATTAAAACTTAATAATACAAAGGAATATAATTGTTTGAAGAAATAAATAAAAAAGGAAAAATATAACCTAGAGAAGATTCACCCTAAATGTGATAAAGATAAAAATAATATAAAATAAAATGAATTAAATAATTCTACACACCCCCCTCAAGCTGGATTGTAAGTTGTACAAGCCAAGCTTGGAGTTGAATTCTTCAAAGGTAGTTCTTGGTAGAGCCTTGGTGAGTATATTGGCAATTTGACAACGAGATGAAACATAGTTTAACTCCACAGTGTTGTTGTTGACCTTCTCAAATATGAAGTGTCAATCTATTTCAATGTATTTTGTTCTGTCATGTTGAACATGATTCTTAGCAATGCTTATGGTGAATTGATTGTCACAAAATATTATCATTGATTTTTGAATTTCAACTTTCTGTTATGTTAAGAGTTATACGGCTAGGTGAGAAAAGAAGGCGAAGAATTGTAGACGGCTATGTTTGATGGTTGGCTCTGATACCATGTGTTTTTAGAAGAAAAACTCTGATTTTTCTTATTATTAAAACTTAATAATACAAAGGAATATATATTGTTTGAAGAAAGAAATAAAGAAGGAAAAATATAACCTAGAGAAGATTCACCCTAAATATGGTAAAGATAAAAATAATATAAAATAAAATAAAATGAATCAAATAATTGTACACTAATCACTCTATAATTATTCATCCAAACACTTCCTAAGAGTACAAAAAGACCAACCTGGCTGGAAGTATTTTCTTGAGGTCCTGAGAGCAAGAGTATAAGGCGACCCAATGTTCTCAAGTTCTTCACATCTTCATTGGTCATCATAGAGACAGAAGTTGAAGAACCAAAAGGTATCCTTGCAGCAGTCATGGAAGTTATAGACTCCAATGTTGCTAGACCCAATGCATCCAAACCCTGCCAATTATCCCCCACAACCCCACGCACAAAAAAAATAAAAAAATAAAAAGTGTTGAATTATATAAATTACCAATCAACCTAAAAGCTTAAGCTAATAGGTTAGAGTAAATTTAATTATATCAACTAACACTCTCTTTCACTTGTGAACTTAGATAATTTTAGAAAATATCCTACAAGTGGAATTAATTTTAAATGGAGAAGAAACGACTTGGCAATGGCTCAATTTCATAACCTCTTGCTTTGATATCATGTTGAATTATGTAAATCACCGATCAACTTAAAAGTTTAAGCTTATGGGTTGGAGTAAATTTAATTATATCTACTAACACAAAGGATGTTGAATCTTGTAAAATCATTGATAAATCCAGCATATTAACTTGATAGGTTACCGTAGCTTTAATTATATCAACCAAAAGCACCCAGACCTTGTAGGCTTGAAAATATAAAAATTATCCAACAAGTAGAAATCGATATTAATTGAGGAGGAAACGACTTCACAAGAGTATGAACAAATGATTCTTACTCTAATACCACGTACAATCATGTTAAATCTGTAAACAGTTTTGAGAGTCAAGAATTTTCCATCACCAATGCCTTTATATAGTGTTACATCCTAACCCTAGCGACTAAATGGGCTTAACAAAAATAATAACATATAAACCTAGTCTAACTACTCCCCTCAAGCAGGAGCAAATACGTCTGTCAAGTCCAGCTTGTTACAGAGGTAGCTTATCCGTGCTCCATTCAATGCTTTGGTGAGAAGATCACCTAACTGCTCTCCAGTCTTCACATATATCGTTGAGACCAAACTTTGTTGTATCTTTTTTCGAATAAAATGACAATTTATTTCAATATGCTTGGTCTTCTCATGAAATACTGGATTCGAGGCGATATGTATAGTCGTTTGATTATCACACCACAACTTCGCAGGAAATCTAGACTTTATTCCAATTTCGTCTAAGAGTTGGATCAACCATACATGTGATTGCTTGAGCTATGGCTCTATATTCGGACTCAGCACTAGATCGAGACACCACGTTCTGCTTCTTACTCTTCCACAACACTAGATTGCCTCTACAAAGACACAATATCCCGAAGTCGACCTCCTATCTTCCTTAGACCCTACCCAATCGGCATCTGAAAAACACTCGATATTCATATGTCCATGATTCTCATACAACACTCCTTTACCTGGCGCAAATTTCAAATAACCCAAAATTTGTTCCACAGCTGTCCAATGATCTACTGTAGGAGCTGACATAAACTGACTAACCACACTGACAATATATAATATATCTGGTCTCGTAACAATTAAGTAGTTTAATTTTTCGACCATCCTTCTGTACCGCTCAGAATCTGAAAATGTTTTTCCTTCCTTAACCAGTTGTAATTCGAAACCATTAGCGTACTGCACAGTTTTCACAGCTAACTTTCCTGTTTCAGTCAATATATCTAGAACATATTTTTGTTGAGACAAGAAAACTCCTGTCTTATTCCTCATAACTTCAATACCTAAGAAATATTTCAGAGTTCCAAGATCCTTAATACAAAACTGTCCGTGAAGAAACGATTTCAATGAGGCCACACCTGGAACATCACCCCCAGTGATAACTATATCGTCAACATATACTACTAGCAAAAGAATCTCATGTTCAGATCATCTAAAAAACATTGAATGGTCAGACAAGCTTATTCTCGTCCCAAACTCACTTACTGTCTGACTAAACTTGCCAAACCACGCCCGAGGACTCTGTTTCAAACCATACAACGATTATCGAAGTCTGCACACCTTGGTATTCTCCCCCTGAGCAACAAACCCAGGTGGTTGCTCCATATAAACTTCCTCCTCATGGTCACCATGAAGAAATGCATTCTTGATATCCAGCTGATATAACGGCCAAGAATTTGAGGCCGCCATTGAAATAAACAAACGAATAGACGTCATCTTAGCAACTGGAGAAAATGTATCACTATAATCAACACCATAAGTTTGAGCATAACCCTTAGCAACCAAGCGTGCTTTCAAACGTGACATGGATCCATCTGAGTTTACCTTGACAACAAAAACTCACTTACATCCAATAGTTTGTTTGTCTACAGGGCGATCTACTAACTCCCAAGTGTCATTATCATCTAGTGCATTCACCTCCTCAGCCATCGCTTGACGCCACCCATAATGAGTTAATGCCTCACTCATATTCTTAGGAACCACCATAGAATCGATAGACGAAAGAAAAGAATAACTCGGTGAGGACAACTGATGGTAAGACACAAATGATGAAATCGGATATGTACAAGAACGCTTACCTTTGCGAATGGCAATAGGTAAGTCAAGGTCATTACTTACTTGTAAATCATCAGACGAAGACATCGCTGGTGGAGGGCATGCTTCTGTAAGTTGGCGCGGACGTCTTGAATAGAACTGCGTAACAGGAGGACTAGAAGGAACAAATTTTGAAGGAGACATAACAGGACTTGATGGTGACGAAACTACCTCGTATAGAAACAAGTTATCCTCCTGAGAAGAAGAGTGAGTCCGAGACCATGGGCTAAACACTACATCCTCAAAAAATGTAACATCTGTCAAAACAAGATACTTTTAAGTAGCTGGAAAATAACAATGATATCTCTTCTGAACCCGAGAATAGCCGATAAAGATGCACTTTAAAGATTTCGAATCCAACTTAGTACAACTGGGACGAATATCCCGAACAAAACATGTGCACCAAAAGATTTTAGGCACAACAAGAAACATTTCTCTCGTAGGAAACATGACTTTGAATGGAATGTCACCCTTTAAAACACTAAAAGGCACACGATTAATCAAGAAGCAAGTCGTACTAATAGCATCAACCCAAAAGTGCTTCGGGACATACATATGAAATGATAAGGTCCTTGCAGTCTCGAGAAGATGTCTATTTTTCCTCTCTGCTACCCCATTTTGAGATGGAGTATCAGGACACGAAGACTGATGAGTAATACCATTATCTTGTAAATAGAAACCAAGAAGAGTCGAGAAATACTCCCCTCCATTATCGGTACGTAGTATTTTGATAGAAACACTAAATTGAGTTTGAATTCCAGCATTAAAGGCAGAAAAAATAGAAAATAATTCAAAACGATTTTTCATTAAATAAATCCAAGTGAGACGAGAATAGTCGTCTACAAAAGTGACAAAATATCTAAAACTGGTATTAGAAATAACAGGACTTGGACCTCAAACAAGTAAATGTACTAACTCAAACGGAGCATTAACTCGCTTATTAACTCGAGGATTCGAAGTAATACGATGAAACTTTGCACATTGACAAGACTCACACTTTAAAACTAAGACTTTACTAAACTCAGGATATAATTTCTTTAAAACAGACAACGGCAGATGTCCTAATTGACAATGAATCACGAACAAGGACTTGGTACTCGAACATACGACAACTTGTGCGGGAAGCTGATCAAGAACATAGAGATCTCTAGATACATGCCCTCTACCAATAACCTTTTTCGTCGAACGATCCAGAAGCAAACAATAGCAAGGAAAAAACGAAACAAAACAATTAAGGTCTCGAGAAAGTTGACTAACCGAAATCAAGTTAAACGAAAAACTAGGTAAACATAAACCAGAGGATAGGGTCAGAGCAGAGGTAAGAGTAATTGGGCAAGTGCCCTGAACTGGAGACGAGGAACATTAGCTAAAGTAACGGCTGAAAACGATGCAGACAACAAAGGCGTTGAAAAGAGACTCATGTTACCTGTCATTTGAGTAGTAGCTTCAGAGTCTATAACTCATTTCGACAATGACGTAAGAAGACAGTGGTTATTACCTGACTTGGCCATGGTTGCTGTAGGAGGATTGTAAAGGATGACTGTGGCAAGTCATTTGACACTTGAAGTTTAGCGAAATCGCCCATAGTAAAAGTATTATCACTCGTCACAATGTGAGCTTTCGGAGACCGTTGATGCTGAAACTGTAACTTCCGACAATCTCTCTTTATATGTCCCGATTAACGACAATAGTAGCAAACTAACTCATTCCTCGAGTCTGAACGTCGGTTATCACACTCTGCATTTTGACGCTGATCATAATTCGATTTTACGTTATTACGAGAAGAATCCCCTCTTTCTACAAGAGCACTGTTTACCTATGACACTGACTGGCCTAAAACTTTCTCATCACGCTCAAGTCTTCAATATACTTCATCCAACGTTGGAATTTCAGTCCCGGAAAGGATCTGAGACCTTGTCGCTGCATATTCAAGCGCGAGTCCTTTAAGAAAGCTAAGAACACCAATCTTCTCCCTCTGCGACTGCTGAACCATTACATCGCCATCAAACGGCATAAGTGAGTCATGTAGAAAGTTTTTAAAGACTGCCCCTTTTGTTCAGCATGAAAATATGACGTACAAACATCATACACTCGAGTCACCTATTCTTTCCCAGAAAAGAGAAACTCCAAGAATTTCATGAGTTCCTTAACCATGTTACAATGACCCACAAGATCGGAAACTTTATCATCAATGAAATTCTTGATTTGGTTATACAACCGAGCATCCCTTCGAGCGCATGGTTCTTTATCGACGTGATTCTCCAACTCGTTAGCCAATAGATGAAACGTAATCGTTCTACTCCAATCTAAATAGTTCGAACTATTCAACTTATGTTTCGTGATTTCCAACGCGTGAGAGATAACCATTTGTTTAGAATCAACCATGTGTTCTCAATTATAACACAAACAACCACCAATAGACTAGTTCACCTTCAAAAAGAGTTTATTCAACAAAACAAAATGATGCCAACTAACTTCCAAAACACTAAAATCCAGATATGAGACAACCGGTCGCTGAAAACTGAAAAACGACATTACCACGTCGAAGAGACAATAGGCTGGAACAAAACCCAGCCAACCCGGACCCAAGTCGTTGACCCACGCACCTCGTTGACTTTTGGCGACTTCCTCCTTCAAACGACGCGTGGAGGCGCGTCTCATGTTGGTTGGTGGCAAAATTCTCACAAGTTGTAGATCGGCCTCCGAGCTTTCCAGAACTGCCGGCGGTGTCGGCTAACTCTGGCGGCGGTGGTGGCGGCGGATTCTGGCAGCAGCGGATTCCGGCAGCGGCGGCGGCAGTAACCCTAAATTCGACTTCCTCAAACCCTAAGCTCTGATACCATGTAAATAATTTTGAGAGTCAAGAATTTTCCATCACTTGTATTATTACCTGCAATGTCTTTATATAGTGTTACATCCTAACCCTAACGACTAAATTGACCTAACACAAATAATAACATATAAACCTAGTCTAACTAACTTCAACAAAATCACCATTCAATCAAAAATCTTAAGTCGTAAAGTTGGAGTAAATTTAATTATATTAAGTATCAACTAATAAACGAGTACCGCAAATGATGATATCATTTCTCAACATTACAGAATATCGAGGTATAAGATATGGATGGTAATTAGTTGTTGGCAGTTCGTGTGAGCAGAGAAACCCATAGTTATATTAAGTCTTCGAATTTCATGAATGAATTCATCATAATATCAGAAGATTAGAGACACATGAAAACATTAAAATTACCAAATGCAAATATTTTTATTATAATCTATTTGTCCAGTACAAATCATAATTTCATCCTCACGTCTAGCGTAAAAAATTCCATATGATCTCTTAGAAGTAAGAAGAGAGAGTATTTACGCCAATTAAATTAACCTTGGCTATTTCTTGGAGGAGTAAATCTCTCACGAAGGAACCCTGTACGGAAGAATAAAAAAGAATCTTCGAGTTACTCATCATTAAGGATATTAATCGGAAGACAAAAAAACTAGTTCATACTTTCTCAGACAAAGCAAAGGAAAGTGCTTCCTTGACAACCAGTCTATTATCCTGGTCCTCTACATCATTCCCGACAAAGGACTTCTCCATTCTAGCACGAAGTGACTGACATGACATAAGACCATTATCATCGTAAATAAGTTAATATACAAATAGTGGAATGAAAGCTTCACACATACATAAGAAGTTAGAATCTACAAGTCTTCTATGAATTATCCTGACCAGAAATGGTAACAAGTATTACAGATATTGAAAAATAAGAAACGAAGCAAGTCAAAAAGGCTCCTCCAATACAGCCAAAATTCAAAATGCATATTGTACTCGGCTAGTTTAAAATTCCCTTCCACCAAATTTTTTTGGATAAGAAACAATTTCATTAATATATGAAATTACAAAGAGCCTCAAAGGGTTACAAAAGAGACCTCCGATTGTTTAGTAAGGTATCAAAGCTACAGTTATGAAAGGTTAGATATAACTTGTAACAAAGATACAACCATAGAAATAATACGTTCTATGAAAAATGAGAAGGATGCATCTTTGTCTTGAAAAATACGTTTGTCCCTTCCAACAAATTAAATATGTATATGTGCTTACGTTGATTATTTTCAAATCGAAATATCAGAACATTAAGCTTCAACAAATTGAAGCTTGATTAATGAAATATACGTGTAGAAAGTATTTCAGTCCATCGCTATTTAGTGCACATGAAATTATTGTTACGGTAAAAGAGAGAATCTCACCTCTGTAACCAGAGACTCCAAACGATCAATCCTGAAAACACCTTTCTGTAAGACACACAGATAAAGATCAGCTGGTTAAAAGCTTCATACCAACATTTAATGAACAACCCATAAAACTTTAAAAGGCAAAGGATGTTTCACTTTATAAAGCAGGGTTAACAGGGAGGCCTTGAGCTTGGGCGAATCGTCAGTCAGTACTTTTCTAGCAATCCATGGATATGTACTCCCCAAAACTTTGTAATTTGGGTCAAGGCTGACAGCAACTCCCTCCAGTACTGCAAGACTAAATCCATCCATGAAATAGGAGTTTAAACCAATGATTTTGGATGCTATATCAAGTGAAGTATTTTTTTTATAAAGCATATATTTACTAAGCAAAGATAACAAAAGAAAAAAAAGAGGGAGATGAGATATGCTCATACCACCATTATTTAAGTGAAATTGATTGACAAAAAAAATTTATATTACCTTTGGGCATAAAAGTTTTTAGAACATAATGATAATGCTACTAGTTCAACTATGCAAGTGGTACACATATCTCAAAAATAAGATGAGTATGACTACCTCCTTATCACGAGCGAAAAATATGAAGGAATACGGAATTTGAATTTATACCTGCAAGAAAATTTTCAAAAATGTCAAAGGGAAACCAACCCCCAACAACTACCTACACTTTGATACTTTCTCATTGATTCATCAGAGTGAACACCCATATAAAATACAAGGTATGACTAAATATAAAATACCGGATCTTCTATCTTGACTAAATAATATCTTAAACAAGATATTCTATCAAACCTATTTTAAGAGAAATAGAAAAATACAAGGATACCCTAACTTAAATAACTTTCAACATAAACTATTTAAAATCATCGATCCTTCAGATAATACTACATACTCGTAATCATTATTCTCTACACACAAATTGCACGCAACACATGCCTCACCTACCATGTTACTCCACCTTGCTTACACACCCCACCCTGCCTAAATAACCTCCAAACAAGCCACTTGCTCTGTGCCAAGTGGCCCAAGTCCTATTTAACCTCTAAAGCGCTTTCAATCATTTTTCAGGATACTCGTGCTTTTATGTGTTTTTGGCTTGTCCTTTTTGGGCCTTCCTTTTGGATGGGCTATGCACACCTCCATTATAGGCCCTAGATTGAATTTTAAGTTGTGTTTGGTTAATTTACTTTTTAGCTCACTCGACTTAAGTCATTTATGTTTCCAACTTTTTTTTCATTTTGGAACCTAAACTTTTAAGATCAAAGAATACATTTTGTATTGCACCCTGTTGGAAATCCACAGAATAATGAAACGAAGGTAATGATTTAGATGGGTAAGCGTCAGGAAATAACGTACATTGTGGTTCCCAGGTTTCCCAGAAGGTCTCCAAAGCTAATACTTCTTACTCCTTTAGAAACAGCCTTTTGGAAGACAGCTGCACCCATAATATACATGAAATTAAGACCTAGTCCATGATAATCCTTTAGATATTTACCATTAAACCCAAGAAAATAGTTTATGCCATGAAATTTTTAGGGAAAACTGAAAACCTGTTAATGCCTGTGTGACTGCTTGTTTATCTGCAGTTGGTGGAAGCAACCTGTAGAGACAAGAAAAATGCAACACCAAAAAGGTCAAGTATCAAGAGACTAATCTCTAACATGAAGTAAGGAGAGGGGAAAGCCACAATACCCAAGGGTGACAAAATCCTTGGCTAAAGCATCAAAATCACGGTTGACAAGATGGAGACAAGCTTCAATAAATCCATCACGAAGCTCCTGTTTAAACTCACCCATCATACCAAAGTCTGGCGGACAAGTAGATGTACAAGTATAGTTATTAGCTTATTAAGATATACGGTTTAACATAAGGAAATGATAATTAAAGAAATGAAACTGGCAGCTGGTTCAAGTCTGAAAAAAAAAAAAATTGGCATTGAACTATTCTTGGTATAGAATAATATGGCAGTTCACAGGTCAATCTATTTTTAAAATATTTTTTGGTGATAGAGATGATTTTTATTTACTTGGTGATATAGAGATGATTTTTACTTCTGTAAAGAAGAGAAAACTTACATAACTTGCGATGTTCAACAAATGTGGAGGTGGAGATTTGAAAGCACTCAAATTCTGTTATTTTAGTCCTAATTAGACTAGTTTTTAGGTTATTGTGTGACCTTCTCGAATATTTGTGTAATATGTAGAGTTCGAGCAAATGAAGCAAAAGCGGAGTTGTTCTAGAGAATTATGATGAATTTGTAGTCGAATGAAGTTAAATTGAAGGCTTAAGTGATTAAGAGAAGAAGTTCAAGGCAAGAAGCTCATGGGGAGAGCTCCGAGACTAAAAAAAACACCTTATATAAACTAAAAATAAAATTTCTGGTACCAATGGGGACAAAACTTACACTGTACAATAAAAATTAAAATCATTTTTGCAGACTATTATAAAGCTAATGATAATACCTATATAGGCTAGTTTTCCATCAGAGGTGCGGAGAAGATTTCCAGGGTGAGGATCTGCATGATAGAATCCATATTCTAGAAGTTGATTGAAGGAGCAATAAACCCCAACCTGTTTGGAGACTAGGAGAGATAAAGTTTAAAGATTACAAGGAGAACACTACACAAGACAATCTAGATGTAAAATTTCAATAAGTCATGAGAATAACCTCGACCAAGTAAAGATCCTTCACTTCTGTTAACTTCTGGCCCTTTATAGACAAAATGAAAAATAAAATTAAAAAATATTAAGATTTCAAAAAGAAAAGTGAGAAAAGATCCTTTTGAAGCTCGAAAAAGGAATAATGTTCATTAATAGTATCACATTACAAGAAAATTTGAGTTTTTATTCAAAGAATTTTTTTTGTTTCTTTGTAACCAAACAAAAGGGCTCCACATCCAAAAAAAAACAACGTCTAAAAGGCAGTCAGAGAAGCTCTTGAAAGGGAATTATCAAAGCGATAAGAAAAATTGAGTTTCTATTCAAAGAAATTTGTCTCGTTACCAAACCAAATCAAAGGGAATTATGCTCATTAACTTATAGTATTATGCTCATTAACTTCTGGAACAAGCACATCAACAATTAGAGATGTCCTTGAAAGGGAATTATGCTCATTAACTTATAGTATTTTCGTTTTTATTCAAGGAAATTTTTGTTTTTTCGTAAACAAATCAAAGGGTACCACATCCAAAAAAGACCAACATCTAAAAAATAATTAGAAAAGTTCTTGAAAATGAAATAGAGGGTGCAAAAAACCATACCTCTTTTAAAAACCTATTAATATCTAACCCGGGGAGTATAGAAATTCAAGTTGTAATCAGGTGGGATTCATTCTTCATTTCTCTATTTTCTTTCATCCATAATTAAAATCTACAATTTTTAGGGTAGTCAGTTAGGAGACGACTCCTATATAAATGTATTGTTCATACTCTCACTGAATAAGAAAAATCATCATTTTATACATAGTTTCACATATTGAGAAGAATGAATCAAACCGTAGTACCTTTATCCATTCCATAGTAAGAACCCTACGAGTCGTGTGCTCCAAAAACATTTGAGGAACTAACACATCTTGCAAACTTCCGTACAATTGTCTGCTCAAATCAAAGTAATTGATTTGTATTAGATCATGTACACTTTTGATTTTTTTTTTTTTATGTTTTAATGCATGTTATATATTTTTATACTAAATGATTTAATTGTTTTTAAACTATAAAAGAAACAAAAAATAATATGAAACAAGACAGATGAAACAAGAAACACAAACAATAATTGTTTATATTTCTTAGTTAAGAAAAAACAAGATTAGTTATCAAACACGTATTTGTTTCAAGTTCCTTAAAAATGAGAAACACATAAACAATCCTTATTTAGGAAGCTGAACTTTCTAAAAAACATCATTCCACACATCTTTTCAAAAGACTCCATTTGAGATTGTGTATGGTCAAAAACTAATCCAAAAATCCTTATTTATGAAGCTGAACTTGTCCATTGTCTGCAGTCAATGAGCAGCTATAGGAGTGGGATCATTTTTTATAGTTGAGGTGGGCATCAGAACAAGCACATCAACAAATGGTGAAAGGAGCCTATTGAAAATGAAGAAAAGTGCATTAAGATCGTGTATGTTAAGCTTTGTCCTTATCAGCAATTATCGTTAGCAAAGCTTAAATCTTCCAAATTGCAGCAACGGTATAATGGACCCTAATGAGTGGTAGCTGAAGTAGGTAAAGTGGCATATCGAATTTAATAACGAAAAGTTGTGGGGGATAATGTTGTAGCACTTCAGCTAAACATTGGTCTTGATACTATTTTTGCAATGAAAAGAAACTATAAGAGCTCATTCAATGTGAGAACAACCAGCGAGAAGATGCAACGTGGGAATTAGTCCCGATGATACAAGCGTAGTATCTATAATTACTAATGAAAAGTTTTTTTTCTTGATGGAAAAAAGGTTAGAGTAAAACAAGCCTAGCAAATGGAGACCACCCATCCCATAATGTAAAAATTCCAGTGATAATGAACTTTGCTTTTACCTAAACTTACGGCCATTTTTTGCTTCTTTCCTGTAATCCATCTCCTGCATTCAATATCATTTACGATTTAACTGTATTCAATCTAAACTTGAGAACGGACATCCAAAAAACATCAAATAGAAAACGTATAGACTAGCATTTTAGGATCGTGGCCAATTTTTTGATTGATCTCCATCAGATGAGGTATAATCATTAATAAAGGGGAAAGCTCCTGTTATTTTTTGAGGGAGAAGAAAGAGAGGAGGTATTCTCCAAAAATATGATAATAATCAATCTATATTGATAAAAAAAAATAATAATAAAGGAAATTACAAGGTAAACCAAGTATTCATGGGTACTTGGACCCTCCCATTCTTGAGCTCTCTCAAGACCTAAACCATATTGGTCATTCAATTTGATACCTTTCTCCTTCCTTACTATCCCTATTTATATCCACAACTCTAACAAACTTCCTATTATTTGCTAAATATCCCTAATATTATATTTAATTCCACTAAGCCCTACACCTGTCAAAATACAAACACGAGATTTCACAGAAATACATCTGCTCTTGGCATGGTGAGGGGAGAGATCTATGAAGCTAAGTTACGAATCATATAGAGTTTTGACTTGTGAATAAGCGGATATCCTCTCTCACATCACAGCAAGCAAAGGGACAAAACAATTTAATAGAAAACTCTTTATTTCACAAGAACTTTACAATTATTTGCAATTGTGCTGATTTTCTGGTCCCTTCATCTTTTTTAATGATAAACAGTTACTCAACCACATTACTTAAGCCTTATCTTTCAACCACTACTACAGAAACCTTATTTCTCAAGAACAGGTCATTTAAAAAAATTTAACACTAGTTTGTGTACACGATTAGTAACAGAATGCATACCTTGAAAAGACTCGTTGCCCATTCATCAACAACTGCCTGCATTTTAACAGTCGTTAGATGAATTATATGTGATTGTGGGTTGAACCTTTGCACAGCTCACTTAGTCCTTATAACAACCGAGGGAATGGGCCTTAAGTACACAGTCTGAGAACCATAAGTGTTGTTTCAATCAATGTGCTCTTTAAAATCAATGTTCATAGATTACCTGAAAATCAGTATTTAACATGGCAACTTTGCGAAATACACCTGCTAAATAGCGCAAGATCAAGATATCCAGAGATATAGCAGCCTGAACTCCAGGCCTTTGAACTTTGACAGCAACAACTTGTCCATTACGCCGAAGCCTTGCTTGATAAACCTATATTTTTAGAGACAAAAGGCCAATTTACTTTCCTAGTAAAGTAGATAATTACTTGTATTAAGACAAAGCAAATCCGAGATTATTTTGCAGATGAGAGTTACTGTATTTTTTATATTTAGCCTTTTAATGATACTTCTTTAGAGGCCATGGTTCATTTCGTTTTGATTTTTTTGTTCTCATTTTCCATTTTTAATAAAAATATACTGAAGCCAGCTTATGCCTATTGAACGGAACTTGCAAAACTAACATGTTACAGTATTAGTTTGTAAGTTAATCTGTTAGATATCCCTTTAGATTAGTTGTTTAATTTACATATTGGTCGTTCAAGTTTATATATAAAATCTAGTTGGTATTAAAGCAAAACCCTAACCACCACTATGCTCCTATGCATCATGTTGAGGATCTTGCAATGGAAAAATGAGGAGAAATATCTAACATTTATAAGACAGGTAGACTACTTCTCTAATAGTCAACAACTCCATGCTAGCTACCATGATATCATAGTTCATTAAACTCAAATGGGTGTTCGGTCCAATCCAAGATTGGTGAACTCAAAGAGGCACCATATTGAGGGGGCATGTTGAGATTTTCATATTGGAAAAGTAAGGAGACCTCCTAACACAGCATAGCTGATTGGTTTTGAGATGGAATCCCATCCTACTTTCCAGTGATGTAAGCATCCAATGTTAATCATTGTGCTTGTTCATTCTTGTTATCACTTTCTCAGCCTTCATCCGTTTGCACTTTTTAATCTCAGTCAACCAATAGTCACCATTCAAAATTAAAGAAACGCAAATATGGACACCATAAATTGACAGAAAAGCCAAGACATGGACATGGACATGTACATGGTAGCACATTATTATCTAAAACTATTGCACAAGCATAGGAGGATACGCTTATTTACTTTTTTTTTTTTTTTTTTTAACACACAAACATAATTTTGATCCCAGTATTTTCATTGAAGTAACAAGGGGTCCGTGAACTAGCATATAATACGTGATCTAATTGAACTATTACTTTCTAAGACCATGAACGTATTTAACCTTAAAATCACACAGTGATAGATAAAAACCTGACCAAGAGACGCTGCAGCAATTGGCTCTGGTGATATCTCAGAGAAAAGCTCGTCCAAAGGTATATTAAATTCTCGCTCAATCGTATCAAAAGCCAGTTCAGATGAGAATGGAGCTATTTGGTCTTGTAAGAGCGAGAGTTCATCCAAGTAAGAAGGTGGTATCAGATCCTGCAAATGTGTATCAATTAAAATCTCACTGCAGCCACTTGACGTCATAATTTAAAGCTGTTAATGGATTTCAGTTTTGGATGAAGGTCATTGTTTGTTTGGTTTCTAGATTTTAAGTGTTCTAACTCTCAGTTGAAGAACTCGTTCTATGCCCTTATTTTGTTTTTTGTTGGTCTCTCTACTAGGGCCTTTTGTTTTTAAATTTCTGTCTCTCTAGCTTTTCACTCGTTTATGGAGTTAGTATTGTATACTTTGAACTCTTATTCATTTTATGATACACTAAGAAGTTGCTTCTTGTTTAAAAAATATCACCAATCTATATAAAATGTCTGGAAGGACCATCCAATCAGACTTCAGATATATCTGTGAAGAAAAAAGAAAGTTGTTTGAAGATAAGTTTTGAAAATATTAAGTCACTACACTCCCTTTATCCCATTGAAATGACAAAACTGATGAATTTTTTATTTTTATTGGTAAGAAAAAACCCATCAAATAGAAAGAGATCAAAAAGTAGAATGGTCAAGTTTCGTTTTAAGATAAACAACAAAATTAAAGAAGAGATTAACAAAAGGGAATTTTTCACGAGTAGCAAAAACAAAAAAGAAATCAACATATGCAAAAATTTTAGAAAACAATTCAAATATTAAAAAAAAAACTGATTCAATCAACTTAAGTTAATAACCACATCAATCAAGTGAAACTCATAGAATCGATTAAGTTAGATTGAGTGAAAACAATCGAGTGAAATTGATGGAAAACAATGAAAGTTCAAAATATTCTGAAATGTGTGAATTTTTTCAAAAGTAACTATAATTAAAATAGTAATATCAGAATTTTCTATCTACAACAAATTTCCTTAACAAAACCAATGAAGTTTTACATTAAAAAAAAAAGCAACAAAATGGTGCTTCCTTTTCTTTGAAAATTCTTAGGTTCAACAAAAGGTACTAATAATATTAGTCTAATATACAACTATAATGCTCGTACAGAAGTAGAAAGGTCAAGTGGAAAAGTTACTCTTTCGGCCTTTCCTGAGAACCAATATATGTCTTAAAATATTCAATCTACATCTACTGAATTCTAATCATGATTCAGAAATCAGATGAATAGAAAAAAATGCAATCATCCCCTTTCATTGGAGATCTTACACAAATTGAAAATGTGTAAGATAAGGTGAGCTACTCACCTTGTGGCCATTTGTCCCATATTGAAAATGTGAGAATTCTTCAACATATATAAAAGATAAGGTGAGCTACTCCTCTCATAGCCAATTGGTTTGAGATATCTCCAAAATGAATGAAATAATTAAAAGAAATACTCTTCAAGAATAGAGAATCTAAAATCTCAAGTCTCTTAAGCGAACTACTCATGTTTGCATGTAAACGTTCTTTTTAATTTTAGAAACATGAAACTTGTATCGATCACAATAGGACAGCCTAGGGATTAAGGAAGAGAAAACCCCACCCAAGAAGTTACAAAAAAAAAAAAAAAAAAAACCCCTTTCACAATCGAAAGAAATCATAAGCCTATAATTACAAAAGAATTTCCTGTGGGTTAAATGCCACCATGATGGGGTTATATAGTACCTTAGCCCAAAAATAATCCTCTAAAATAGGATTATATCTCTAAAATAGGATTATCTTCAAAAATCTATTGATTGCTTTACACGTGAGGTAAAGAAACCCTATCATTGCACTGCCCCCACGAATCTTAACTTTTCTCCACGAAAAGACATGCCCCTCAAATATTCAATCAGCCATTCTATCACACACCACCAAGAAGGAGAAAACCAGTTGGGAATTTTCTTTGCAATTTATAAGTCGTGTTCAAGCTTCTATAGTAAATAGTTCAAAGGAAGAACTTAGGTTTCTTTGGAACTTTAAACCTCCAAATAGACTTAATCAAATGGGCTTTCAATCTACTGGTGATCTTCTTGGAGTAGAAACGTGAACTTGTTAGAGAACACGACATTCTGAGTTTAAGTTCCACCCAATTTTATCTATACCATCTCCCAAATGAAATGAATCAATTTTTCTTAGCGCCTATAAAGAGAATATAAGAACTTACCGCTCGAGATGAGATTGCCTGAGCAATTTTGATGTATGCCTGCAAGGCAATCACATTGAAATAAATCCACGATAAAAGTAGACAATAATTGTAGTAAAACATTTCAGGACGGCATACATGAAATTAATTGAAGCAAAAGTTAATGGTATTTGGAAGGTAACTAAGAATAGCGCTCAATGAAAGCTCGGTTTCTCATATATATGCTAAAGATTCACAGTCACTGAGGCAGTTCATCTTTCATACAAACAAGAAACAGGGAAAAGCGAATCAGAAAAGACAGGAGGATTTCGGATTTCACTCAACTTTTCCGAAAGTTAATGTAAAGATTAAACCTAATTAACAAGCGAACGAAGCAGCGAGAGAAAGAAAGAAAGCCAAAGGAGGAAGAGAAGAGATGGAATATCTTCAAATTCTCTACGATAAATCTCAATTGCAATGAAGACTTTTACGAAACAGAACCTCGGTTGGATTATAATTCTCGATTAAAAAACCATTATACAGAATAAATCAGGGAAAGCGTCATGAAAATACCGGACCGAGTTCCACTAATATATTCCTAAGCTGAGCCGCTCTGACCTACAAAGAAAACAGCGAAATTACAAACCTAAATTACAAACAGATTGAGTTTACCAAATGGCATCAATGAAAAACGAAAACTCCGGTCTCACCTCGAACATGATGTCCGACCTTTCCCGCAAATCATCGATGTATCGGAGACCGAACCACCGGCCGAAAGTGAAGCCGACCTGAACAAGTCTTCGAAGAACAAGGAGCGGTTTCCGGCGATAAATGGCGGCAATCTTCGATACGTCGTATTCGGCCAGAGACATGGCCTCGAATTCGGTAAGATCGAAGAGGTAACCGGACTTGTCGGTGAAGGAATCGACGGCGGTAGTGGTGGTTCCGTTGACGGCACATCGGTGGAAGTGGAAAGTTCGCCGGTGCGGAGGATAGGAATGTAAATGAAACAGAGGACGGTAGTTGGGAGCTTTAACAATGGTGGAATATGAGAATGATGGCGAAGAAGGAGAAGGAAGAAGAAACATTTTGCTTTTGCAATTTACGAACGATGAAGAAACGTAATAGGTAGAGCGTCGTAACGGCTATTATGATGTCCACGTGTCGTTTGTATGATGTCTCTTTTATCCTAATAAATAGCTAGGGTTGATTTCGATTCATTTTTTATGAGTTTTCTGCCACACCATAATCCAACCTATGATTTATTAAAAATTGGATCACAACCAAATCTTTCAATAAATGAAAAAGAATATTGGTTGGATTTTTAATTGATTTGATTCAATTTTCGATTTTGATTTCAATACAAATTTTGATTATTTTTCAATTTTTTTTGTCTCGTTCTCAATTTCATTTTTAATATTAGTCTAATAACTTTCATTTAATTAATAAAAAATAATGATAATTTCTATAAATATTATAATATTTACAATATTTTTACTTCATATTTCACATTTCAGTTGGTTTTTCAATCAAATTTAAAAATCAAAAAAGAAAAATCTTATTATTTATATACTCAGTTCGATTCAATTTTTCATTGGTTATTTCATCAATAACTAAAATAGACCAATTGATCCAATAGTTTTCGATTTTCCTTTCACCCATATATATATATATATAGCTATTGTCGCATCAGGTGCAAGACAAATATGAGTGGGAAGAAAATTTTGTCTATCACGACCTCTTGATGAACTAGTACTTAAATAAATAAATAATTGATTGAATTTTTTTTTTTTTACCTCCTTCTCTAAAGTAGTCACACACACGATTATGACCACATCCAATGCCAATTTCGTCTAGGTTAGGCGGCGTCCCTGGACTCTGACTCGCTGACAAGTTAATGAGACCTCGCTCGTTAACCGCATAGCGAGACCTCCAATTAAATGACGGTGAAGTATCATAATTCAAGACATTGATACTGGTACAACAACAAGGGCAACTTGGCAAACAGCCTTTTCGGTCTTTTTAGGGCATCCATTTACCTAAGTGCCACCAAATAATATGATTTTACGAGATGAATAATCACACTTTTAAATACAAGACTTTATGATTTATCAATCAATGATAAATTTGAGAAGTCATAATATAATGTCAGGTTACTTTTAAAAATGACCTAAACCTTCCAAATTTCAATTAACTTTCTAATATTTATCAACATTCAAATGTTAAATTCTAACTAATCTTAAATAATATCTCAACAATATTTATTCATAAACAAATCCGAGTTTCCGACCATATTCAAGTTCTCAACAACTGATGGACATTATTAATACAGATATTCATGGACTGATGAACATTAATTTATATATCAACACCACCTCACAAACAAAACATAACCCACAAGATTGGTTTGCTTATTTCTCTTTATTTATTTATTATTTTCTAAATAAATGTTATAATTTTACTTTATTTTATAAATTTATTTCCCTTTGAAAAGTTTGAATTTTTAGATAGTGTATTTGAATTCAACCACATGTGAGATTTGATGAACTTATACATACCAATTTAATATTTAAAAAATTAAATTAATCGTGAAAGTCAAATTTAATCAATAAATTTCAAAAGGATAGAATTGGAAATGGAAATGAAAGCATGTGATAATCAAATTACAATTAAAAAAAAAAAAAAAAAAAAATATATA
>JBBMEG010022149.1:5527-25795 GCA_037832605.1 Cyclanthera cordifolia | reverse complement strand
TGTACCTAAAACCATCCAACTGCTATCTCCCTAACAACCTTGTCATGTCCATGACCATAACTAGAGCCAGTGCACCAAGATTAAAGTGCTTCTAACGTGATGCCTTGAATCCAATGCCCTATACTTCTTTTATAGGGCTTGCAACACGCCACTTCATTGCATTTTTACGATGTGGGAGAATTTTTCTTCTAATATATTGCCAAAACCCAACAAATTTCACCTTGGCAGGATATTTGAAGAATCCACGCCTGTTGCTGCAACATTGTCTTCACCGACAATCATAATCCTCGACTATGAGAATTATATTATACTCCACCATAAAAGTAGACCACTTGAAATCTTGCATTCTAAGATTTTTCTTCTTCGTCGTATGTCGATACACCTTGTTGAAATTTAGGCTTACCTGAAAGCTTTCCAGTAACCACACAACTTCCACCAGACACCTTGCATAATTGCTAAGTAAAGTGTAGAAATATTTTTAATAATTTTTTTAGTGAA
Organism: Cyclanthera cordifolia; assembly: GCA_037832605.1. Lineage (NCBI taxonomy): Eukaryota > Viridiplantae > Streptophyta > Magnoliopsida > Cucurbitales > Cucurbitaceae > Cyclanthera > Cyclanthera cordifolia. The sequence goes on along the minus strand of JBBMEG010022149.1, from coordinate 25,297 downwards.
AAAATCAAATTTTCATGACCGATACTATTCCTCCCTACCTCTTGAAGATTCAAATTTTCAGACTCTTACTAATCATTTCTTCCTCTCTCAACCTCGCTCAAGACGTTGCAGCTTTGTCTAGTTGACTTAATACTCTTTAGAAGCCTTTAATGATATTATGTGCTATCATTTCTGCCTTTGTTTTGATTTGATTGATGGTGTTCATGTTGTTTTTAAGTCGTATATCCTCTGCAGTCTATAGGAAGACTGTTAGTGAGCTGATTGAATCTATCAACGAACTGATTAAGTCTATCCATTGAACTACTGATTGGAGGCTATCAACTAAACAACTATAAAAGACTACGGGTGAAGTTAAACTACTGATTGAAGACTATCAGCTGAACTAATTTAAACTATCAGTTGAACTGATTGAAGTGAGGATATTTCGGTCAATTTACATAAACGACTCATTTTTCTGCTATATAGGAAATATTTTCAAAAATTTGTAATACAAGGAATTTTTTTGGTTTTTTTTTGATATACATCAAAAATCTCTCATGGTAACAAAGTGGCCATACTTTCCTTAATGTCAAAACCAAAGCAGAAACAGGCAGTTGCACAAGTATGAATGAACAACATTATTTCAAAATATTTCAGCTTGTTTGTAACAAAAATACAATACAAAATTTAATTTTGACCAGTCCATCTGAAACAAATTTAATGAAATGAATGTACCTAAAACCAACCAACTGCTACCTTCTAACTACCTTGTCCTGTCAATGACCATGAATGAAATTAGAGAATGTATATGGTAAAAACAAATGGCTAGTTACAGTAGTGATAAAAAAATATGATAGTCAAGGAAGACAATGAAGGGATCCCGAGCCATACTCGAGTCAAGTCGGATGCGTATACCAAGATGGAAATGAAATGACAGCAAGAGAGTGATGTACAAATATGAGCTCCTTGGGAAGATGTCGAGACAATGAGTGTACCTCTTCAGCCACTTTACGAACCATAATCGGTTACGACTAAATCAATGAGTTTACTCGAGCATTTAGATACAATGATTACTATGGGCGCCAACCAGTGGTAATCAGCACCAGTAAGTACCTGAACTGTTTTGACTAAATTCTGATGGTTATAACAGTTAAGACACTAACTAAAGAGTTAATAGCAATCATCGCATCTCAAAGTCGATACTCGAGCAATGTTATCGATACAGTAGCAATGAATGTGTTTCCTCATTATCTCACCATTTTCCTCTTGCATCCCACATTTGCACATCACTAACACCTAGCTATCATCCCAGCCTTGGTTTGTTGATTTTGTCTCCGTGTTCATCGTTGTTCCTTTTACAAACGAATCCGACCCTGACTCAAGTATTACTTCGGTATCACATCATTGCACTGCATTTTACCATATATATTGAACACTGGAACATTCAACTATTAAGTTTTTCGGAATAAACACTAACCGGTTGCGACTCGCAAGGTCTTGATTCTCTGAGATACAGGAATACATGTAAAAGAAAGAAGTTTCTTCGATTCAATTGCGGAGTCTAGAATTGATCAACAGGTTGAGGAAGATCAGAAGTAGTTCAGCAATGACTCTATCTGTTTAATTTCTTTTGGGATTGAAGCTGTAAGGACCTGATACAAGAAAGTATAATGCATATACATTAATTCATTCCCAAGTAATATAAGAGACAAAACAATTTGACTTTTCTAATCCTCGCTTGAAAGATATAATCGAACCACAAACAATAAGCACTTGTTTGATAACCATTTCGTTTTTCTTTTTGGATTCTTGAAATTTAAGTCTCCAACTACTACTACAACATGAATTTCATTATTTTTTATATCAACTTTTACTCATATTTTTTAAAAATCAAATCAAAATTTGAAGGCTAAAAACTAGTTTCTAAATACTTATTTTGGTTCGTGGAACTTGGTTAAGATTTAGAAAGAAAATGAAATCATAGGTAGAGAATCTGAGTAAATACAAGCTTAAATTTCAAAAATAAAAAAATCAAAATAGTGATCAAATGGGATATGATACGACTAATCCAAATTCAGGAGCAATACTTGGATACTTCCTAGGAAGTATCTAGTTATATACTTCCCGCCATTTATGAGGACTATAATGTGTCACATCTTCAATATATCATTTCTCTTTTATTAGTCAAATCATTATTTATTTATATATTTTTAAATACATTTTTGTATACTTATGTGGCACATTTTTATCCTCATAAATTGTGAAATGCATGTACTAGGTACTTCCTACAAAGTACTCAAGCTTCACTCATACTATCAGTCACACCTAAAGATGTCCACAGGATGGGAGGGACAGGGAAATTTTTCTCCCCGTCTATGGCTCGGCGCAAGTTCCCAGAGAAAAATGGAACATCTCTAGTCATACCTTTCTCATTAGAACATACAATATAAACAACATAAGTACAAGCCTGCAGCCAGTTGGTGAATAACTGATAATAGTTCACTTCAGATTTCACCTTCTTCGGCACTCGAGATGACCGCTGACGTGTAGAATCAATTATTCAAAGACTAGAAGGTTGTTAGTTCTAGCCAAACAGCTGCATTGCAAAGACATGTTGACTGACTTACTTTCTTCCCCCTCCCACTCTATAGAAAGGGCCTTTTTGTGGCTAATATGAGTGCGCGTAATTCTTCGGGGGACTTTGGGGAGAGTAACAATAGAAGTTTTACTGTGGAAAGATTATACGATGACGTGTGGAGTCCCATTAAATTCTATGTTTCTCTCTAAACTTCTGTTTCTAAGTGTTTTTGTAATTATTCTAAAAATTATTTTACTTGACCGGAGACCGTTTTTATAAGGTTTTCCTTTGCTTGTGGGCTTCTTTTTTTTGTACGCCCTTTCCACTTTGCTTGTTCTTTTTTTCTCAATGAAAAATTGGATTATTATCAACAACAAAAAAATTGTTCGGTATTTAAAATTTAAAATCACGATAAGAGCCAACAAGGGCAGCAGCTCAACGATGTCAATACACGCCCAAACCAAGAGGTCATAGGCTCGAATTCTCCCACTCCCAATTGTTGTTAACTCAAAAAAAAATGAACGGGATGAGAAAGTGATAGTGTAAAAGAAGCCTGCTACCACACGAATCCATGGGTTTGCATCATATTCTCTAAGCCCTCTTTGTCAAATGATAAATCAAACAAACAGAAGAAACTAAGGCAAAGTAAACCGTTGTTTCAGTTGATTATTGAAGATCAAGGTTTCCCCGATTGAGGAAAATGTTCTTTTTGCAAAAGTGTAAATATGTACTATGAAACTATCAAGTATTAATCCCATGTACATTAAGAACCATTCCACTAAAATACATTATACAACTGGTGAAGTCATTAGGATAAAAGTTTTAGCCTTGAACTACATACCTCGTGACCTGATTCGGTTATAAGGACTTCATCCTCGATCCTTATCCCGATACCAGCGAACCTACGTGGTACATACATTCTCTAGTGAGAAAATTTCAATGCAAAACATTTTTGAAAAGAAATAATAAAAATGAAAAACAGAATCTTATGTGTAAAGTCCACACCTCTTTGAACCTTCAAATTTTGATGGGACGTAAACTCCAGGTTCAATTGTTATTACCTGCAATGAACCAGGAAGCTCTAAGAAATTAAATTTAAATTAAATATGGGAAATATATCACATCAATTGAGGTAAATTATATTTTAATTCAACTTAGTCTCTAAAGGATGGAAATACTATATTATACTTAAAAAACTGAAATTGTGGCAGACAAATTCTGTTGTTCATACTGTAACAAGCAAAAGCTCTACGGTTAGAGTTTAAGCTCACAACATGATGAACGTGTGCACGTGGAGGGGCAGGAAGACGGGAAAGAGAGGGAGGGTCCATATCCATGTATATGAATAGGAACAAAACTTACAACACCCGGCTTCAACGGTCTATTATAACCAACCCTGGTGCAATCATGGACATCCATTCCAAGATAATGACCTATGAAAAGTGTTGAATTATGTTAAATCACCAATCAACTCAAAAGCTTAAGTTGATAGATTGGAGTAAATTTAATTATATCAACTAACAAAAGAGAATCCAAGAAGAGAAAATAAATAAAGGTTAATCAGGTAATCTCTACAACCGGAAAGAAACCTATGCACGGGTGAAGAGAAAAATGCAGCATTACACTTTTATTAAAAAAATGTAAAAACATACGCACAAAAAATGAAGTATCATGCCTTTTTTTTCATTTATAAGAAAAGGGACTAATTTTTTCCCAGGAGGTAAGAAAAATAACCTATAGAAGTGGGATTAAGATGGTGGTAGAAATCACTTTTCCAGTTCTGCAAAATTCCGAGCTCTTTGAAGCCTTTTCGGAGCATTTCCACCTACAGATGTGTGGAATTTTGATATTTTTCAGTAATCATGTGATCTTGTTTATCTATGAAAAAAATGAAATGCTTAATCAAGTAAATAACTCAACAAAATGGATGAAATCGATTTTTTTTTAATTCGAACAGTTGGGGGTGGGGGTTTCAAACCTATAACCTCTTGGTTACTAGGTTGGACATGATATTGTTGGAGTTATGCTTGTTTTGGCCAAAGAAATCAAATAAATTACAAAGAAAACTTCAGAAAGACTGAACCTCTCCTCTTGAGATCTTTTAGCACCAGATTTGTTGGCATATTAGTAGAATCTATACATCAATTAGAATTGGAACAATGTATGAAAACACCAAACTTACCGAGTAGTTATGAATTTCCAGTAAAGTCGCACCAGGTTTGCAAAGCTTTATGCATTCCTTATTTGTTAGAAGTATAAGCTCGTAAAGCTCTTCCTGAGGCGAAAAGAAAAGAAGGTACAATCCAATCGAAAAGCAACAAGATCAGATACTTAAAGAGACGCTTATTTATACATAAATGAACTGAGTAAATCCAAACTAAAGACTTTTGTGTTCACGAAAGAGAAGACATAAAATATTGCTTGCACAAACAAGAATGGGCTAAAAATCCACGATTACGATTAGAAATAGATTAAACACCTGAGCAGCAGAAAATTTTCCACAAGGCGGCCAAGTACGAGTAAGATCACTGACATAACCATGCAGTTCACATCCTATATCCATTAGAACAAAATCCCCTTCTCTGACCTGCAATCATTTGACATGCGCATTATTATGAATGATACATATTTTTTTAAATCTTCAAAGAGAAGCTTAAACACCAGTTGATGAGCGAACTTACTTTCTGATCATTTCGAGAATAATGTATAACACTAGCATTACACCCGCCGCCCACCACAGGATTAAACCTGCAATAAGAAGAAAAAAAAGTTGCAGTTAACCATCATGGAGTGGCCTAGTGGTCAAGGTGGGTTCAATCATTTTCTACAGGTTTCTTCGACATCCTAATATTATAAGGTCAAGTGGTATGTATGATGTCAATAACCAAGGTGCGTGTAAGTAGACCAAGACAATCACAGACAAAAAAAAACTGAATCGGTTGAAAAGTCTTAAAACTAGTTCACATTCCCATTTTGCAATATTCAAAAACAGCATACTAATATTATAAATACTCACGCCATCCTTTGAGCACCTCTCATTCTGCACTCATATTCTACCTTTGCCGATAACATACTTTCATGAGGATATGTTCTCGAATGCATCATCGTCTGCAAAAGAGCCTGGGCCCAAAAAAGGAACTCAAATTAAGCATCTTGGTAAAATCTGAAACATACAACATGTTCCCGATTTGAGAAATAGATACATTTTGAAGAAAAAAATATGGCATTATCATGAAATTTAATTGATCCTTGAAAGAGTTTTGCTTTCACATAAGAACTTCAAGTCAAAGATTAATGTTTCTACTTTATGAAAAAACTTCGGAATGTGGGGAAAGAATAGTTTGCCTAAGAGTAACCGACTGAAGAACTAAAATATATACTACAAAATAAAAAAGGAGATCAAAGAAGAAGTAGATAGATTTATTCTGAAAACTGAAGAATTCTCCATTTTACAATAATGATATTGCTTGGTCGTAATATAAATATATCAGACTATAAGTTGATAACTTGGTTTTACTCAAGGAGTGTGAAAGAGAACTAAAAACAATCGCAATGTAATATTCCAGAACCATTTTTTTCTCTACATATTCCATTTGTTTTTTTTTTGTTCGACTACAATTGGGAAGTGGGATTTGAACTCATGACCTCTTGGTTAATGAAAACAAACTTATGCTCCTGAGCTATTGCTCATAATCGCTGTACACGTTCCATTTATTTCTTAACAAATATCAAGGGTATAAGAGGAGAACAAATTTCTGACAGGATTATCATGAACCAGTGGGGTTAACCAACAGAAAGCTTGGAGGTACCTGGCTAGCAATTGAAGCAGAATCCCTCATTAACTTCTGCTCTGCTGCTGATTTAACCAATCGCAATTCGTGAGTAAAAAGTGAAATATCTTTCACGCGGTTATTCTCTGCCGCTTTCTGAAAGACCTCTAACTCCACATAAGCTGGAGTGGCAGTCTTCGAACTATGAAACAACTTGGAGGACCTCTTAATAATATCTGGAAGAATCTGTAGTTAAATAGAGAATATAAAGAGAAAATCAATGATTCAATAGTAGTATTGCTAGAATGAAAAAATATTGAGGACTTCATGAAGAGTGAGAATGCTCATTCATTTCCACATACAGACCAACGTTGAATTCATCGTAAACTAGTGAATGATGCTGGTCAGTCGTGACGCAACAACATTGATACGGCCCGCAACTACCCTTACTCAATTCAGGAAAGACACACACAACACGCACACACCTTTTACCTCAAAGTAGCCGACGGCTCCTTTACTTCATTTCATATTTCATAACCGTCAAATACAACTAAATATTCGTATTTATACTACAGCCACAAATGACCCAATGGTCGAAAAACACTAACTACCCGTGACTTGCCTTGTACGTCTACGATATACCCGAGTGATCGGGGGCCTATCAAACATCAATATTCGTTCCATCATATTCAGATTAAAAGATGAAACATTTTTTGCTTCAATTGTCAATATATTCTTCAAGTTAACTCACCTCCCGCAATTTCTTCATTGGATATGCTTCATCGGCCTTAAAAAACTCCAATGCTGCATCAACTCCTCCAATTTGCCCTTGCCAAAGAGCATCCTGATAAAATATAATTAAGTTGTTTTATTAGGCACGCACACTACTGCCGATCTCTTAATCATGTTCATTGTACATGTCTTACTTATCTCAATATGTAACTGGTCTTACTTATCACTTCGTGAGATTCTCTCGACGAATAGTAAATCACGATGTAAAATATATAAGGAATAAGATATTATAACAAAGAATAAGATCAAACATACATCAGGCTCTATTTCAGGCATGAACATGCGTAATCCAAATTCGCGACTCATAACCGCCAAACCACCAGGCTGTAGGCAACCGGTGATATATAAGTAATCGGAGTCTTGTCGAAATGTGTAAGGAACTACATCGGTCATCATTTTCACTGGCGCAGCTGCAAGAATGGCCAAACCATTTTCTGGTAGAAGATCTATCAGCTTTTTTCTTCTTGTAATGTATTCCTCGGCAGTTATTCCCGGAGTAATTTCCCCTTCTTTTAGTAACTACAAGGTCCAACAATTAAATCAATGAATTTTTTTCTTGAAATTTAGCAAATGATCCACATTTATGGTATTAAATATAACCATAATAGAGGCTCGCCCAGCACATTGCCTCAGTATTTAATGTCGAATCAGACCTCTGGATGAGATGAAGCCGTAGGCTGTCCAATGTCAAGTATCTTGTTAGAACAATAAGCCCGAAAGCCAGCAACCTACAAATCAAAATACAACTGCATCAACACAATCCGAAGAAGTAATTAGAGGGAGAAATTTTCATCACATAAAGCTGAAGAAAACGAGAGAGAGAGAGGGAGAGAGAGATTACCCAAGAATCTAGAAGTCAAGATAAAGGAATTCCAATTGGCTAGAATAATAAAACTAAGTAACTAATATAGACGAAGTACATCATTTTTTTTTTTTTTTTGAAAACCGAAATATGGAAGCTTCGCTCCACTATACCCGGGGCAACCACGCCTGTCCCTAAGTTATACATCTGGAGACATCAAAGGAATGGAGACACAGGAGATGTCTACAAATTAATGTCACAAGTAGGTCTCGAACTTAGGATCTTGAGGGGAGCACACCTTCAAAGCCCAAGCCTTCGACCATTGCACCACCCCTTGAAGAGAGACGAAGTACCAATTGGCACCCAAGATTTCATTGAACTTATCATTCAAAATTTTGAGATTTCATTCCACCAAAGCTCTCAAAGAACTTTGATCATCTTAAACAACAGAATTTTAGGCTTGTCTCTGATTCAGATCGAGGAGTAATTAGAAAAGGAAACTATAGTCACTCCCTAAGAAGCATGGACACAAATACTATACATCATGGACACAGAGACACGCCATTTTTTGAAAATGTAGGACACTGATACATCGAACACGCATTATATTAAAACATCAAATTCAATATATTTTTAGTTTTTTCTACTATTTATAAAAAATCATTAAAATAAAATGTGAAAATAAATTTTAACCAGCGGTTGAATTTAGTCCACATAGTTGTATAAGTTCAATTAAATCCAATAAAGAACACAACTTTACTATCCTTTTAATGTCGATTATAAGCCCACAAGACAAAAATATAAACCTAACCTTTAACAATTAGAGAAATACTTGTCTACACATCAATATGTAGAGTCAGTCTACTTATACACATATGTGGCACAATTAATACTTGGATCTCGAAAAAGCCTTTCAGAAATTAATTCATAGATAGGTACGTCATCATGGATTGAACTTATCGGCTCTTAGTTACTTAAGACTCTCTTGACCACTAGATCAATCATTGTTTTCTTGAGAAGTTATTGAAAAGATACCTACATGAATACTTACTGAAACTCTCCAAATTCCACAATCTTTGATGAGGGGGAGACAATTTTTTTTTTTTTTTGAAACCTGGAAATCGAAACTTCGCTCCACTATACCCGGGGTAACCACGCCCGTCCCTAGGCCAGGCAATGAGGGGGAGACAATTGAGCCTAAAGCTTTGCACAACAAACCAACAAAGAAAACTCCTCCCAAAATTCTGCAACTAGAAACAAAACTCCAAATTCCAACCAACAATTATATAGAAAAGAAAGACAAAAATGTATCTCAAGAATCTCAACTCAAGAAGTAATGAGTGAATTTGAAAACAAGCCACAATAACAAAACTAGTTTACAGCATATAAAGAAGAATTCAATTCAACCATGCAAGAACAGATAATTAATTGCACATATAGAGATTCACAAAAACTAACTTGCTTGAACGTTTTTTTGGGCAGAAGTTTCTGAACTAGATCCCGCATTGTTTATGAACAATATTGAATCTTTTTGAGCCCTGCAACCTGGAAAATGGAAAATGAAGCTACCCTTTTGAGTTAAGGGTCTTTTTTTTAGGGGGGTGCCTTTAACTTCTAGGTCAGACCCTCTTCCGATCGTCGGCTTACAACATGAACAAGGCTGCGTTTTCAGAGCACAAGTCCCTCCCGCCTCCCTAGGTTGAAATTATAGTTAGTCCATTGCCTTATAAATTATAGTTAGGAAAGAAAGTACTTAAACAAAAATTACGTTAAATTCTCCTTTTAATCCCTAAATTTTAAATTTTATTTGGATATATGGTGTCTAAATTTTTAAAGTCTAATTTTTATTTTATAGATTTTTAAATTTCTTCCGATTTAATTGTTGAAGTTCAAATTTCTTAGGATATTCGACTTTAAATATTTTATTTTAGTCCCTACCATTAAATTAAATTTGCTCTATATTGAAATTTTTTTATTATTTTTCTTTTAAAATTTAGCATCTTTCTATTTAAATTTTGGAACATATTTTCTTTACTTATAATAAAATTATTAATACTGTTAAACTAATTATAATAAATATTAACTTAAAATTTATTATAAATTTTTTTTTTAAGTACATGACTAAAATAAATGAAACGTATATTTCATGGTCTAAAATTAAGCTATGAAATTCAAATAATTAAAATATAACAAACTTGAAAGTTTATGATCTAAAATTAGATTATTGAAAATCTATGAATCAAAATAAACAAAGTTCAAATTTTATGGACAAAAATGACATTTATCCTATAATTAATTTAATTTCATTTGATCATAAACTCATACAACTATGTATTTACTACCATAATCAATCAAACAATAGGTTAATAGAAACTATGTTAATTCCAAAAAGAAAAACTAGATTTATAAGGTCTTGTTCGATAATCATGTAATCTTTTATTTTATATTTTTGAAATTTAAATCAACAACTATTACTCCAACATAATTTTTATTATTTTGATATCTCTATTTTACCTGTGTTTTTAAAAACCAAAACCAAACTTGTCTAAAAAAAAACCAAAACAAAATATAAGCTTGAATCTCAAAAACCAAAAACCGATAACAAAATGATTATCAATCAGAATCTACAATACCAATTATCATGGTAAGAGTCTGATTCAATCTCACTCTGTGATGGTTCAACTCAATCTATAGTAATGTTCAATTCCCAACTCACAGAACAGACCAATATGTGTGTGTGTGTATATATATATTCAGTGTAAATAAAATAAGTTTTAAAAACTGAAGAAAGCAAAATAGTAATGAAAAGAAAAGACTGCTTGACATTGATAACACTGGCTGACCAAAAAAAGGAATAAATAAATAAATAAATAAAACAAAACTCCAGAAAAGTAACAGCCGTGGACCAGATCAAAAACCCTGACCCCTTGTGAACCAGACGAGCTAACCAATATAAAAATTTAACAAATAAAAAAAAAAATCAAGAAAGAAACAAGAACAAGGGACACCCTACTAATCTTTTGACTTTTGATATAACAATTTCCTTCTCAACCAAACTTGAACCCACCAGCAGGAACATTTGGCTGGTTTGCACCAAATGCAAAGCCATGTTGTTGATTCACATTTCCGTTCTGCTGCGTGTTCTGCTCCTGCTCATCGTCGTCTTCTGCCCAGTATCTCTCCAACATCTTCACTGCCTTCTCATAGATCTCGTTGTTGTCGTGAGTCTGCAAGTTTTCGATCTTATCGAGTCCGTCACACTCGTCTATGGCTTGTGCATAGATGTTTACTCCACCGTTCATTCCCATGTCCTTGTCAGCCTCGCCAACCTTGAGAATGTTATCGAGCCCCTCCAAGCACACTGTCACGATCCGAGGGTCCGGACAGGTTAAAAGGTCACAGAGCGGTTTGATGCAACCTTGAGTTACCAGAAACCTGTATCGAGTAATATGATTGTTGCTAAATCCACGGCTTTGTCCAGCAAAACACAGGCAAAAGTTCTAAACTAATGAGTTAATATAATATTCGGATATCAAGAAAATCAGAAAGTATTTAATTTCTAGGTAGGTCATTATTGAATCTATCACCTCTAGTTACTCTTAATGCCCTACTCGATTACTAGATTACCCTATAATGGTTGGTTGTAATCTTTCATTTATCTTAATAAAGCTATACTTTTCGGACAGAGGGCATAGAGTTAATATGGCAGTGTAAACCATAAAGCACAAAGTGGCACTATTTCTTACTGAATCTGCTGATGAGATCCTCCCGAGGTGGCATTGGAAATAGCCCACCCAGCCTCCTTCTTGATGTCAAATTCTGCATGTTGAAGAAGATGAACAAGAGGATGGACAATATTTGCCTCAATAACTGCCTGCACAAACCAGTTCAACATTGTAATCATGTTGAACAGACACCTCAAACTTTTTATCTCAGGTATATGAAGAAACAAAGGGAGAAGAAGTTGCCAATAAAACCTATGAGAATCATAAATTCTGCAGGCCACACAAACGAAGACCAGTCTATAAACTAAACCCATTTTCTTTCAAAAAGCAGAATCTATAACCAAAGACAATTTTGTACCTGTATCTGAACTCTATTTCCTGCAGTGATGTTCGAGATTGTCCAACAAGCTTCTTTCTTGATGCTCTTTTTGTGATTTTGAGTGAGAAGTTGATAAAGATTAGGTAGAACTTTGTTGTCAATCACAAACTGGGGGGAAGGTGACATTCAGTAAAAGTCATTAAAATTGGAAAATGTGGAGAGAAAAGAGAAAAAAAAAGCAAAGACGCAGATTTACGTGACAAGATTAGCAACACAAGGGTAACTTCAAAACAAACAAAAAAATGAAAATCCGGTACCTGTGTCTGAGCATCATCACCAGTAACAATGTTTCCAACTGTTCGAAGAGCGGGCACCAAAACTGATGGTGATTGGTGGCTAACAGAATCAAATCTCGGTCAGAAACAAATAATAACAGAAAACAAATGATGCATGATCACCATAACCAAAACTCAATGAGAATGTGCTAGCAGACAGTGATATTAAGACTTGTTGGCCTATAACCTTCTCAAGATTAGTGAGATTAGAGATACGCTATAAACATAAGGCAATGAGTAGGCAACACGTCAGTTATAAAAAAATGCAAAGAATTAGGATGTTCTTCTTTAAGAGCTTATAAGATTCATGAACTTACAGGAGAAGCTCCACGAGTCTAGGACAAACTCCGGCGTCTAATACAGCTTGAATATTTTCATTTGGGCCATCTGAAAGGTAGGAGAGAGCCCAGCACGCGTCTGTTAGAACTTCTTCATCGTTCAAGTGAATCAGGTGCCTTAGAATTGGTAAAGCAGGTTTCACCTGAGTAAATGCAAGTTAATCATCAACAACAACATCCAAGATAATAGAAAAGTAAATGTAATAAAGAAATTCAAATTTGGACCTTAAATCCACAAGATCAACCAAAATATAAACCTGATCAAAGGGTGCCGGAGGCTTCCCACGACAGAAATTTGATAAAGTCCATGTTGCATTCTTCACCATGGATAATTTTGAGTGCTCATTTATTTGGGATAATAATGGCATTAGTGCACCATGGCCAAGAACTAGATCCCTACAACTTGGAGAGTCACCAGCAACATTACCTAAGGCCCACACAGCCTGGGAAGAGGACAAAAAATCGCAGTATTAAACAAATTAAGTAGTGGTAGTGTTCTAAAAAAAAAAGAAGAATTACCATACAAAAATGTGCAGTCAAGTCAAACATATTAATGTATTTTACAGCAACACAATATTAAATGGCAATTTCAAACAAGTGTATGTAACAGTAGATGGATGTATTGTGTAGAGTACTGATAAGATTCAAGATCTATATTGATATAAAACAACCAAGAAACTACCGGATAAACCAAATTTTAATAGGACTTGAAACCTCCCATCTCTAGAGAACAATTCTCTTAAGCCCACAAAACCTTTCCCTCAATATTTGGATCTCCCTCCTTACTCACAAATTCCCTATATTAATAATTGAAAACCATGACAAACTTCCTAACTAATTGTCAATATACCCCTACCTTAATCCTAATTCCTCTAAATGCCCAAGCCTATTAAGGACATCCACTCTTCCGGAAAGAATGGGTGTCAGCAATGTTTAGGATAAACAAAGCACAAACTCCAGCAATTTTTCCCTTCATACTATTAGAATATGATGGGGGTGGGCATTTAAATGTGAGTAAGGTTGGGTTAAAATAAAATATAATAACCTACACCTCAAATGCATGTCGTTATAATAAATCATCCGTCGCCCCAAATGCACCCAATTTATCATTAAAAAAACATAAGTATTTATGTCGACAAGAAAAGAATGAATATAAACTGTTCTATAGGTTGTGTTTTCTTAGATTGGGAAAGATTGTTGAGTGGAAAGCAGCTTTGTAGCTGGCTTCTTCATTGATACAGCATGATCAGCATCTGTAGGGCTAATGAGCTAAAGCTGGAATTTGACTCAAAGCTAATGAGAAACTTGATTTGACAAAACATTATGAAAAAGATCATTTCCTTTTATCCTACTTCGAGTGACAGACAAAAGAAATTGGAAATTACCAAATTGGGTACACATAAAAGTAGCATTCTCCTGCAAATTAAATCTGTATTTCATCACCTGGCAAGTGGCATCTTGCACCCTCTCTTTCGACAGTTAGTAGCTCCATGATTGCGTTCATTTTGGAGGAGAAAAATTCCCGAGAAGGTTAAGGGTATTGTGTGGACATTATTGCTGGAAAAACAGAATACTACTTGAGAGAATTCTTACCTACAAGTTTGTCCCCAAAATTGGTGTATGGCTAAAAAACACGAGGAAGATCTCAATCACCGCTTCCTTCACATTAATTTTTCGAGTCGCTCAGGAGGCTTGGAGATAACTTTTAATATAGTTAAATTCAAATGGATCCACTCCCTTTTCAGTAAAATATTTTTCAAGTAAAGCCTTCCATGATTCTATGGGACAAACACAAATCTACTGGAATTGTTGAGAGTCGCCAAAAAGACAAGCAGAATAATGTTCAAAGACACTCCGTAGGAACTTAGTTATCGTTTCCAAACGGTTGTTTTTATACCTAGAAATAGAATACGTCATCAAGTTTCTTTTGTAGTTGCCCCTTACAGTTATCCACAAACTGAACTAAGCGCCTATGTATAAACTATAACCTACCTTGCTTATAGAAGCATTTCCCGCTTTTTCGTAAACTTTTATCAGTTCACAATGCCTAATGAAAAGCTACTGTCATCTTTTGAAAAGAAGAGGATAAAGAAAGAATATGTTCCAACCTGCTCCCTGACATCGTCACTTCCTGTGCTTAAAAGCTTCACAAAAATAGGGACAGCACCATGGTCAATGACAACTCGTGTATGCTCCGATGTTCCAGATGCAACATTGGTCAAGGCCCAGGCAGCTTCAAACTGCATACGTTCAATTCATCGAGCTCAATCATATTGGTATCTTCAAATCATTCAATTAAAACCAAAAGGAAAGAGGAAAAAAAATGTTTCAAGGAATCCAACTTGCAACTGGGGTACATCATGCCTTCCAAGAAACTCCACAAACTTGGGAACTACGCCAGCTTTGATTACTTCATCAATTGGGGGGCTACGCTCTGCACATAAATTCAAACCACATTGGATACAGAATAGATAGGGAAAGTCTTTCAGTAATTTCAGCAACACCCTTACCAATAGATAAAAGCTTTCTAAATTGAGTTGTAGCTTCCAGCTGTACTGCTGTATCATCAGACCACACTCCTTGTACCATCACAGGAATACTTTCCAACTGACAATGCAAAAGCAGCATCAAAGTTAGCAATCAAACACAAACCAGATCATAAGAATTATGTACATCTTCAATGCTGAACCTTTCATTGAATATTTTTTTGGAAGACAGGGAAATGGTGTTTCGACCCAAGAGCACATGCGTTTGTCCCAAGGCCCAGACCGTGTATACAACAAGGGAGTTCACAATTAAGCTAACTCGTGAGTCTCAGACCTGAGACCTCAAGGGAGCACATCTTGTAAGCCCTGAGTCTCGATGAATGAGGCCGCTTTCATTGAATTAGAAAGCACAAAGTGTGAACACAACAATCATAAAAGGTATATATTGCTTGAACATATCACATGACTTATCTTTGGATTCCCCGTCATAAAATAGCATCCAAACCTCCGAACGACTCAGGGTCCAAATACACGTATACCAGTTCGACATTCAAACATACTGAACACGGAGCAGGGTTAAAAAAAAAAACCCTTTCCATTCTGGGTTTTTTCGTCTTCCCACTTCAACAACAATTCATGAAAATGAAAAATCAATTGAATTGTTTTATTTCAATAATAAACATGAAAATCACTTCCAAAACCGTTCCACTGTGTTCGAAACTACTACTCGGCAACCCAGAATCAGATTTAACAAAACCTGCGAATCAGAATCGAAATTGCCAGTATAATTCCCCATTTCCGCATAAACACAAATGAGAATAAACCAAATCAAAGAAACCCCACATGAGAAAATGACAAAAACAACTCCAATCAATTCAAATCACAAAAGAAACAAACAAACAAAAGCAATTAAAATCATACGCGCTTCTCAGTCTGAGCAGGATCGAGCGATTGGTGGGAATGCAAGAGAAGCCCTTCTCTCCTCTTCTTAAGCAAGCTATCCTCGCGCTTGTTCTTCCTGATCTCGACCAGATTATCCTCTCTCCTCCTTCTAGCCTCATCGGCGTCGACGCCGGTCTTGTATGACTTCTTGCGAACGTCGGTTCGGGTGGTGGGTCGGAGAGACATCGGCGCCGGTGAAGTGGGTTGCTCTTCGATGAGAAATGGGGTGCGATTATGAGGGATTGGGGTTAGGGATTGAGCTGTTTGTTGGTTTGGTGGGGGTTTTTTTTCGCTTTGCTTTGCTGTGATGTGTTGGAGCGAAATGGGCAGTCTCTGGTTGGCAGTTAGGTGGGGGATGGATTGATGAATGGGGTTTGAATGAAATGGATGGATTGATGAATGGATCAGTTGAGAGTTTGGAGGAAATTGAGAAATAGTCTTAACAGTCAAATTGTTTTGAATTTGTTTTCTTCCTCCTATCAACTTAAACTTTTTTTTCCCCCATTTTACTCTCTCATTCTGTTTTAATTCTTATGTTTTCTAATTTTTGGAGGCGTGTTTGGATTAGGAGATAGTGTTTGTTTAGGGTTCAAACCAAACAAAAAATTCTTAACCCAATTAAAACTGAAAACCAAATAAATGATCAAAATATATCTAACTCTTATCTATACTCGACAGTCATCACTTGATGTTGTATATTATTTTGACGGTAAGACTGATCATTCATTAAATTATCTAAAATTTTAACTTATTTGTTCTTTCATGAAAATCGATTGTTTAATAGTTTAAGATACAACTTTTATGAAAATACGAGAGTTTGGTTTAGGGTTTGGTTCCAAGTTGGGAGGTTTTACCAAGATTTTGGAGGTTTTGCCTCATGAGGAATCATCCTTATATTTGAAAAAAAAAAAATCATTCTTCTAAGTGATTTAGTTTCTTCTTTTTGTCTCGTGAAATGGACGACCAGAAGTAAGAGGTTAGCGAAGAAGTAGGCAAGATGGGGTTCGAAAACTAATCTATGCGAAACTATACAATTGACAGTGGAATAAGATCGATAAAGTTCGAAGAGGAAAGGTTAGAGGTAAGCGGACAATCTATCCTAGTTCGAGAAATAATCCCAGAGAAAAGAATCAAGAAGGTGTGTGTTTGGTGGTCGTCGAGAGATCCGATAAGCCATGGAGTCTCTTTCACCGGAGATTTTTGTTGGAGATGACTAATGTTTTTCTTCTCCGGTGAGGCTGGTCACCAGGAGGATGAGAACTCCAAAATTTCGGTCAAATGTCAAGCTCAACGGGAAGGGGATGAGATATTTGGTGGGCGATAGGGACAATTATTTGTCCAGTACGCGACTCAAGACTTTTTCTACATCAGACTCTCTCTCTCTTCCGTTTTCGACTACTTTTATGGTCTAGTGATTCTATATATTTTACTCTCTTTGGTTATTTTAGTTGGGTCATTATGTGTTTTAGGTTTAGGATCGTCAGTTTTTATCACTCGTCTTTTAATGTTCTTGCTTGTGCGTCCAACTTCAAAACTTATAGACAGAGCGAGTTAGTTGGGATTGTAGTTGATCGGTCCAAGTGTGTTCAAATTCCTTTCTGGATCCTCTAAATCGACTTCTTCTCTGGCGAGATCCTACTCTTCAATAGATCATATGACTATAGGATTACTCAATGAAGGGCTCTAGGCCCTTTCTAATGTAAGGTTTGTTTGTAATGGAGGCTTTTTGTTCTCAAACTTTGGTTATTTTATGCTGTTTGTTTAGGTTAAAAAAAATAAATATAAATATAATAAATCCCAACCTATATATTCATATCCATTTCATCTACCTAATTAATTATTTATATATTATTGGATTTTATAAAATAGATATTAAATCTTTAAATAAATGTTTGCTTTTGATAATTATAATAATTTTGCATGATTTTATCACGGGTTATAATTTGCTTTTACAAAGTTGAAATTAAAAATTACCAAATGTCTTTTATAATCACTAATCTGCCTTAAGTTGTGCATGTTAAATGGCATGTTTATTTTTTATTGAAAATAGTGGAACCAACCGAAATGAAAGAATTAATGATGGTTTGAATAATTAAGAGTTTATTTATGATCGATGTTAGTAATAGTTTAAATAATTAATTGTTTGTTTGAGAATCGTAGTGGAATAATTAACTATTTATTTTGAAATTGATGTTAATAATTGTTGAGTAATTAACTATTTATCTAATACTCGTTTGGTAACGTTCTCATTCATGTTTTTTGTTTTTATTTTTGAGAAACATACTTATTTGGTAACTGTTCTCAGTTACTAAAAATTTAAAATAACGTTTGTGAAGAAAAATGAGAAACTACTAAAAATGTACTTTTAAAATGAATCAAATATTATTAACCAACAGACGTATTTAACTTATTTATTTATAAACTGTATATTTTTTATTTATGTGTATTTACTTTATTTTCAATATTTATCATGTGTTTTTTTACAATATATCTTATTATTTAAATAATATTTGTAATTATTTAAAATGTTATTTTATGAAATATTTAATTAAAAATATTATATTAAGTATCTTAATTTTTTTATAAAAAAACAATTACATTATATCAGATTTCATCCCATCAACTTTTATCTCATCCCAATCCCACACCCAAACACAAACTTACCAACAATTTTCATCTTAATTCACCACTCCAAACACTAACTTCTTAACTCTTCCTTCCATATCCAACCCGGCCTATCTAAACGCGATCTAATATATCCAATATTACGTTAAAAAAGTGAACTAAATCAATGTATCACTTCGATTTTGTCGGTTTTGAGATATTTATAACTACTTAGCCAAAAAGTAAAACAGGGAATTCCAAATTCCTCTAGGCACGTTCACACTGAATAATTGCCACTATTTTTAGTTGACAACCCTCACACTCAAGACAATTATCGCCAGAGTTTGAGGACGGAGGAGCAGCAATGGCGGAAAGGTCATCGAGATCGACATTCCGTTGGCCGGGATTTGAATTTCCCTTCCGATCCTCCCTATTCCGGTGGACAAACATCATCTCCTCGCTCTTCTCATGGAACTGGACCGCCGCATGGTTCCGTCGCTGGCCTCGCGGCCTTCTCAACGCTCCAATCGTCGACGACCTCGTCTGGTCCGTCGCCACCGCCGTCGAATCCGTCGCCTTAGTCTCCATGATCGGCTTCTTCTTCGTCTTCTACGGCTGCAACTTGTAAATCTGTTCGTCCGTACTTCTCTCCTCCTCCGGCCGGCGATTCATTCCGTTTTTCTAACATTTCTTTGAAGCCGGGATTAGAAAGAAATTTGACTGGTAAGATTATGAACAACTTGTTCTAGCGCACAATCTGTGATTCGTTTTGTTTGATTGTTTTTTTTGTCTTTGGATCATTGAAATCTCTTTGTTGATGAAGATTTTGTTGAATCTCTGTTACCGGGACCGTAATTAGTACGAACCCTAAATTGGTTAAGCTTCGTCAGACCAGCTGTCATTTTTATTAGGCGCTTTATTGATTTCAATTATTTTAATTTTGAAATTCAAATGTTTATTTATTTATTTTATATTATTATTAATGTTTTGAAAGGAAATTACGGTAATTTTTTGAATCCAACTGGAGGGAAAATGGGTCGAAAATACAGCTGTAGCCTATCAGAGTGCGTGAAATTTAAGGGTTTTTTTTTTTTTTTTTT
>JBBMEG010022129.1:0-25811 GCA_037832605.1 Cyclanthera cordifolia | reverse complement strand
GTTCCAAATCCATAAGGAGGTGTTAATCTCTCAGATCCAAGGGATCTTTGGGCTGAGAATTAGGGTTGCCTTATCATGAAGACCCTAAGGAGAAGACCCCTGAGCCAACAAGAGAAGAGAAAGAAAGAGAAGAGGCAGAGAGAAGAAAAAAGAGGAAGAGAATAGCCTTCGAGATAAGAATGTCCTTTGTATAGATAAAAAAAAGACAGACATCAGGGAAGAAGCCAAGAAAGAGATTAACCTAGTCTTCGCTAAAGTAGATGAAAGTTCATCTCGTTGAAGAATAGGCCGTTTCTCAAGGAACACGACTTCCCCACAACCAGTCTACCAGAGGAGCTTAGCAAAGCCATTACAAGGTAAACATGGTAAAAGTTCATTCGGCCAGAAGAAGAAGCAAGGCCAAAATAGGTTCGTGAATTCTACGTGAACATAAATGAGAAAAGAGCATACCAAAGTAGAGTATGTGTTGAACAAATACAGTGGAGTGTGACATCTTTAAATAAGGCACTCGGTCTAAAGGGCAATCCAAGTACGAAGTACAATGCCATGGCGGCAAAGCCAACACCAACACGCAGAGGCACATTATTGGCTAAATTTTGTGAAGACAAGTCCCATACGAACAACACATGACACAGATGCTAACAACAACACTTGACACCTGGTGCATTGATAATGTGGGATGTATCATTAGAGCCCACCACATCGTCCAGAACGAAGAACGATGAAGAAGAAGAGGAAGAAGACACGAAGGAGATGGTCTCAGTTACTCTTAAGAAGATGTATAGGGCAGAACCTGTGCAACGAGCATAATCAGACCTAGAGTATTGGGTAGAGAAAGAGGTTGACCGCTGAATAGATTCGTGAATTGTATGTGAACATTATCAGCAATCCAACTATGGAGTACAATGCCATGACGGCCAAGCGAACAACAACACAGCTCAAGAACTGCATAGACACTAAAGGAGCTCTTGAAGCTGTTTGGAAGGTTACATCTAGGTCGAAAATTCTGCAAACTGCAGTTTTTAATGCAAAGGCACATTATTGGCTAAATTTTGTGAAGACAAGTCTAATGCGAACAACACATGACATAGATGCCATAAGGACAAGAGCATTGCTCGTATATGTTATTCATGCGGGTTTTAGCGTCGATGTTGGCTGCATCATTAAGGCAAAAATCAAAAGGTGCATTAACAAGATACAACGATCGATTTTCTTCCCTTACACCATTACACTTCTCTATTTTCAGCAAGAAGTGCGGCCAACATCGGCGGATGTAGTGTTAGCCCCATGAGTTTTTACCAAATCGTTGAATCTAGAGCTCGAGTGGTTATTGAAAGGCAGAACATTGAGGTAGCTACCAAAATTAGAGAAGTTTTAAGATAGTTGGCAGAAATGAACAGCCAATAAGATCACTTCTTCACATAATCCTGAGCCTATTGCGAGTATGCCGAAAGGTAGGCCACATTGGTGAGGCAGTTCGTAAAGGCTAATGCAGAGGGCATTTAGTTCACCGCATTTTTTAGCAAAATTACTCAACCTTGGACCCTATCTTCGCCTATTCAAGAGGATGATAAAACCTTTAGTTGTCGCCCTTCGTTTTATATCTTTCCTTTGTTTATTCCGATTTTATATTTTATTTCTTACTTGTAAATGTTTTCTAACATCTTTTGACAGTAATGAATATAACATTTCCAGCTTCATTTTTCTTCCTATTTGTTATTTTGTCTAGGTGAATTATCTTTGTCATATGCATTTGCATTGCATTTCAACATTTTTACTTTTTCAATCTTCTGCAAATAAAATTGTTGATTTTGATCTTATTATTCCATTTACACGATTTCAAATCCATAGACTTGTTGATAGAATGTTTATTACATGTATCTCAGCATTAGTTCTATTCTTAAAAATTTCTGAGCAAATCAAAACTAGTTAGCCTAGGTGAAACTTTTTGGTCTTAGGAAATTTTTACATTATCTCTATGTTTTGTTACCTTAATCCTTAGATTGAATAGTACATTGTGAATACACCTAACATTGATATTGATAACTTGACGCATCAATTCTTTATACTTAGAAATTTTCAGTTTAGGGGTGAGGGATCTCCAGTTGAGCAAAAATTTGAAGACATATATGCTATGAAAATAGAAACCAAAGTAGTACAATGCGGAGGGCATTGTGAAAAAAAAACATATGGCTAGTAGTTGTGGTTTCTAAAGTATTCCTCTACTTCAAGAATGCTTCATCACTAAGATTGTTCTACTTGCTTAGATGGCTTATTTACCCAAGTGTGTCATTCTAAGAACTATAAAAAGCTTAGAGTTGTTTCTTTTGCTTAAGTGCGCCACTTTAACAAAAATGTGTCATTGTAAGAACTACAGAAAGTGAGCAAGTAAGTATGAATACTAGCCTAGATGAGATTGCGAAAAGCATAAAACTCCCAAAAGGTATTTGAGTTGCCAAAAGTGTGAAAAAGAAAATTAAAAGTCATAACCATTTACTTTGGTCAAGCTTGATGGAATTTAAGTTTTAGAAAAGATGAAAATAAGCTAGAAGTATTCAATTAGTAGAAGCACTTGGAATATTATTCTATGTAGGAATAAGTAAATGGAAAGAACAAAGGACGGTCATTAAATTTTCAATTGCCAAAGAATAGAAGTCAAGGCTAGAAATTTTTAGTTTATGATGAATTTTCTTACTATATACCCTAACGCTGAGATCATTGTAATTACATTGTATTTTCAAGTAGTTTAATGAGCACTACCAATCATTTCTACAGGTAGAGTGAATTGCTCGAGACTAGCAATATTTAAGTTTGGGGATGTGATAACTCTCAAAATAGAGAGTTATCTAGCTTACTTTTAACTCTTATTCACGCACTTTAAAGATTAATATAATATTATAAGAAAAGCATGAGATTATGAAGTAATTAGGCTAAAACACTACTTTGTCATTTTAGGCATGTTAAATAGGGAATATATAGAAATTGCACTTTATTCACATAAAAAGGGATGTTTTTACTCCTTTTATTGCCAAAATCTCATCAAAGCTAGAAGCATCCATATTAGTATAGGAATACAGGTCGCTAAGGGCATTGACCAAGTTTGAACAATCCTAATGTTAAGCGCATTCCTAAAGACAGTGTAGAATTCTAGAAGTGACAAAGAATAGTGCATTCTCAATGTTGATCACATTCTACTCGCATCCGAACAAAAGATGAGAATACACAAATTGTAATTTCACGTGGATCAAAGATGGATTGCACAGTCAGGATCTATTGTTGATTGCCCAAGTAAGATCATTTGACAGCAAGTCAAAGACCACAAAAAATAGCCTTCTAAAACCTAAGAAGTTGTGCATTGGTGAGAAAGACATAGGAATTCTAAGCCTATACAAAGGATCACTATCTAGCATCAAATGTTGTCCAATTTTGAGTTAGTGTGGAAACCAATGTTTGTTTAATAGTAAAAGAAGTTGGTAAAGTGAATTGCCCACTACTAAGGACATTGCCATTGCACGGGATATTGTAACCAAGTTAATTGACAAGGAGTTGAAGTGCAAGAGTTTGCCTTACCGTCCTCAACATTCATATGGGTGGTACGTATGAAAGGGATAATTCTTCTTCTATTCCTTTTTTGACTTACCTTTCAAACCATATTTGTAATATATTTTGTTTTTAATGTAATTTATTTGATTTACTGCTTTGTTTTACATTTATTTTTTATTTATGCTTTTATTTTATGCGTAATGATGTTGTAGTCTTGTGTGGAGGTTATCTTCTATTTAATAAGAGGAAATTCAATGTATGACGCGTCATAATGCAACACGCATTCAAGTTGAGTATTTGTAAGTTATATTTTGAGTAGGTTAGTGATGACAAGGTATAATTTATATTTACAAAGTAAGTATGTTAACTAACGAGGTCGACCAACCATCCACTTATTATTTACGCTTTACTTCGCTATTGGGATCGAATAAGTAAAATGAAAGGTCCTTATTGATTATTATTAGGTTTACTACGTGACTTGACTAGTAGGTATAGAGAGGGTCCCCCATAGCCAGCCCATTAATGAATACGAACCACGTCCTTAATGCAGATAACATCGGGAGAAGGCATTGATGTGTAGTATAAACCTTAATCTCTATCATGCCGCTTGTTTTAGCTAATTAATCTCTTTATTTTTATGATTTATGTACTTACTTTTACTTAACATTTCTGTCATTTGTTAATGCAGGTATCGAAACAATAGATATTGGGCTAAATGTTGTTTGACTAAAGGCAATGGCTATCACATTGATCATGTATTCCACATTTACAATTAGCTCAACACCACAACCCATCTTTATTGTGGAGTGTTACCTTTCCCGAACTAGAAAATAAAATTACTATTCAAAGAATCGATAGTTGAAGAGATGACTCTGATATTTATTACTTGATTTAGTTGATAGCGTTCACTTGCATTCTCCTATGAGTGTTGTTCAGGATTGTGTAGGACTTTAGTAATGTCTTTCACAGTTTGTTTTTTACTCGCACTACTCAGCTTCCCAGCACTCAATCAAGTTTTTTACGTCGTTGCCGAGGAAATGAAATAAATTGATTCGTCATGTCGCGCTGTAAACTCGCTATCAGCCTCCCACGTAGGAAAATTCCGTAGTGAGTGGTTTCAGAACTAAACATCACAAGAAGAAATTTATGTCTTCCCTAATATTGAGAAAGATGTAGAGTTTACCCATACAAAATGATTTTCGGGCTTGAACAAAGGGTACCTACCTCTCATTGACTTGAGAGGACATTGGTTTATAATGAGACTATAAACAACTTGTTCATTATAGAAATTAGTGGCGCTTAAGGAGAAAGATGTAATCACATAGGTAGATTTAATTTCTTGTCCCAGCTGTGAATTACAAACAAGATCGTGAAGGATAATATGGAAGATGACATATTATATATGTGGATACAACTTGTCATATAGTGCGAAAGAGTTCAACACATGCCTTTAGTGGAATAAGTCTGGTGTTAACGAATAAAGATTGAATCCTGGATTGTTGTAGCTTTCAACCTATAAGTCCACCAATCCTTGGGCTAGTTCATACTTGCTGACACACTGTTTTACTAGAAAGTGAATTTGAAGAGTTCAAATTCACTGATTAATTATGTGGGACAAAATTAATATGAGCATAAAGTTTAATTTATTAATCTTTGAAATTAATATATTGAATATATTAATTTAATATTTATTGGATAAATATAAAGAGAAATAATTAATTTATTGCATAAATTAATTATAAATATTTATAAAATAATTATTTATTAAAAAGATCTTTAATTAATATGTTTGATATATTAATTGTATTAATAATTATTGGATAATTATTAAAGAGAAAACTTAATTAATATGTTGGCTTTATTAATTGGATTAGTAATTAATGAATAATTATTAAAGTAGAGAATTAATATATTCGATATATAAATTGAAATTTTATTTCTTTATAATTATTTGATATATTATGAAATTGTAATTTATTAGATCAATATCAATTAGAAATAAATAAAACAATATATGAGATACATTGGTATTTTCACAAATAATCTCCCCTGAGTTGGGAAGGAAATTCGTCCCTTGGAGAGGGAATGAAATTTTCGAATTTGGCATTTAAAAGGAAATTTTCGAATTCGTCCCTTAGATATAAAAAAATATTGTAGTTTCCTATTTTAAATAATTCATCCTCTACTATAAATAGAAGGCACGAGAGTCTTCATTCTAATCCCATTTAGTTTCAAAGTAACTCATCTCAAACAGAAAAACCTCTGAATGATCTCTCTTCTTCTCCTCTCACTAAGCACTCAGTGTAGCAAACAAGCTATAGCGAGGAAGAGATCGTTCAAGATCGTTTAGGTGAATAGTCGATTCTACTCAACATAAAGACTCATCATACTAGAGCAAAGGAGTCAGTTAACGTAAGTATGGTTAAATAATAACAGTCAATCACCTAGGGTATTCCATGTAGATTAATTGGATTAATCAATATAATAAGATTAATTAATTATTGTAAAAATTTTGTAATCACACACTTTTGTCTCATTAATTGCATGCTTCTACCCTTTATTCCCAACAGAAGGATCGAGTGTAGTAGTGGAGAGTTCCAATAGAGATTCAGGATGTTGAAGGATGTGAAAATTGAGGAAATTAGGACATTCATGGTGAAACAACCCAGGTTTTCCTTCTTGTAAATTCAAGGTTAGTTTTGTAATTTTTGGCCTTATCAAGATTCCCGAGAGTTGTTTTGAAAATTATTTTGGAGTAAATGTGCTTAATTAAGTCATATCTCTAGTGGTTTGAAGTCGGAATTCGAAAACTAGGGGTAAAATGATCATTTTTAGCCCTAGGTGCATTTTTTGTAGTTTTGACAGCTATTTTTGTCCTTATATATAAAGCCAAAAGATATAAAATGATTAGGTTAATCATTTTGTCTCTCTCGTTTTCAGTACTGCCCAATCCCCTTCTCTGCAATCCGACACCTCCAGCTGCACCGTCCGACCAGCTCTGCAGCGTCTTCAGTGCCTGTCGCCTCTGGAAATAGCAGTCGCAGTAAGGAGCAACCGGCGTCCGTCGCGTGTCAAGTTATCGTTCCCTTTCGGATCGTCGCAAGTCTCGACCAATCACCAGCTGCGAGATCCAACACTATCGCCTCCCACCTCTGGATCTGCCGCCTCTCCCTCAGTGCCGCAGAATCCCCTCAGCTTCGAATTCATCCACGCGACACAAAGCCTGCAGACTTGTCACCCAAGTCTGCTCCGTGTTCCGGACCTGAAGACATAGACTTCCGAGCCTGAATCCACCAAATCCGCGCGTGCCATGCATTTCGTACATGTAGGCATGTTCCCTCTACGTGTTTTCTTCTTGCACCAGTGAGCCTCCATCCACGAGTCATCGTTCACCGATCACGCAATGCAGTCAACCTCGTTGGAAAATCTTTTGGTAGTTCTCTTTGACTAATTTCGATGCCTTAATCTATTTTTGATAGTTTTAGGTGCTAATTATGACTCGTTAACCATGTTTATACCTGATAAAATTTGGGAAACCTTTGGAACTCTCCGTTCGAACATTCTAATGGCAAATTAGCGGTTTCTAGCCAAGGTAAGGGGATCTTATCCTTGGCTTGGGGTCTTGTGAATAATAATAGCATGTATAGAACAAATTGAGTGAAATTTACTTGATGATCTACTTTTGAATGTTTTGTTGACTGAGTGTCAGTTACTAAATGATATAATCATGTTGTGTATGATATTTTTATGCATTGAGGAACTGAGTAGTTCACTCATGATTAGCTAGCATGTTTTTTTGATACACTTGAGAATTCATGAACTTATTGTGGAATGTACTTGAATATATGTTTTACCTTGCATACATGAAAGATCATAAGTAAACATCGATTGAAGGCCCGGGAGTGGTATTACTGTATAAAGTTAGCCTTGGAAGTGTGAATTATTATCCATCAAAGGACCGAGAGTGGCATATTCCATCAGGATAGCCCTAGTGTCACTACTATTTTCTATTAGAGATTTCGAACTGCAGGGACCTATCGAGGCCCCGCTATTACCAATAACCATGCATTGATTAATATTTTATGTTATTATGTTCATGTTTGTACTGATCCCGGTTAGAGATCCTTATTGAGTTTTACAACTCACCTTTTTCTCTATGGTCTTCCACAGGTACACACAGTCTTTACCAGGATGGCTGATCAAGAGTTGTGAAGACCATGGACTTATCATGTTGTGTTTATTTGTTATCGTTCTTTTCCGCATGTGGTTTTCTTTATAGATTTTACATACAGACATGTACTGGATATATGATGTTTTCACTGTTTTTCATTGGTTTTAGAACCGGGTACCCACCTTTTACATTTTATGACTATTAACGTTTTATTAATAAATGAGGTGATTTATTCAATATGTCTTCGGTTTAAAAAGTCATTTACTCATGCTTCTATGGTATAGGCCTAGATAGGACCCTAATCTGGGTCGGGCCTTTACAGTTGGTATCATAGCTTGTAGTAATATATTATGTAGACTGATTTACATTGTGAGTCGTTGAGTCTCATGGTCTTCAGCTATTGATCGCCACCGGGTAACTAATGTAGTAATGTTCACAAGCATGAATAGTTAAAATAAATTTTGTTATGTTAAGTATGTTGTTGGAATACTGTCATGATCTCTTATATATGATATGATGATACCTATATTAAGAGAAGCTGCATTAAATTGATTTTTGGCATTATGTTGTGATGTGCGGTTTTATGTTGTGAATAATTGTTAGAACGGTTAAATAGGGGGAACTGAAAGATCGGGTTTCCCTTGCAGTTTGAAGACATGTCTGAAAGAACCACTCGTAGCAATGCTAGTCGCAATAACAGAGGGGAAGAGGTAGAGGTAGAGAAGCTGGGCTACCAGCTCCCCCTAGGAGGAATACCAGAGCGGCCAGTCAACCGGTCGGGCCTTTAATTCCACTAGTAGGGTGTCTCAGTGCTAGGGTTAACAGTTATGACAATAACCGCCATCCAAATGATGATCATGGGCATGATACAGGAGTTATTGCCCGTATTTCAGACTGTTTAACAATAGGAGGTTGCTCCACCCAGAGCGGTTGGCTCTAATAGAGAAGACGCCTCACAAGAGGAAGGTTAGGAGGTCAGTGTTACCTCGGTAGCTCCCACCCGACAGCAAGGACATATCATAGTTGAGCGTAGTGATAACACAACAGCAGCGATAGCAGTAGTGGCAGCACAACATGCACTACAGGTGTTGACCCCAATTGAGCCAGTTAAGACCAAGACTGTTCAGGGTGCTTTTGATAACACAAAGATGATCAGGACTTCTGATCCCAAGAGTTTGACAACTCTTCTATGGATCCGCTGGTAGTAGATGGGTGGATCGAGGATATGGAGGATCTATTTGACCACATGGAGTGTTCGGAGGACCAGATGGTAAGATGTGCCGCCTTTTTATGCATGGTTGGAGGCGAAGACCTGGTATAAGGTAGAAGTTAAGAGGATGACGTCTACTGATGGACCCATGGATTGGGCCCAATTTAAGACTATTTTTATGCAAGTACTTCACTAAAGCTAATAAGCAGGACAAGATCAATAAGTTCACCAGTATTCAGTAGGGCCGAGATTCAGTTGTTGTTTATGTCATGAAATTTTATAAGCTGGCTCATTTCGCTGAGGAACTAATTTCGACGGATAAACAGAAAATAAGGTACTTTGTTAATGGACTGCATATGGGACTGCAAGCAGATGTGATGGCCCATAAGCCTGCCACCTTCAGAGAGTGTGTGATCTTAGCAAAGACTATGGAAAGGAAGTTTGGTGGAGAAAATGTTACAACTCAGACAAACCCATCAAGGTTATAAAAGGAAGTTCGAGTCCTATAGGCCATCTAGGCACAATAATTATCAAAAGAAGAAGCCTTACAGTCATCATGAGCGGAATGGGGTTAAGGAGCCAAAGCTGAGCAGGCCTAGATCTAAGCAAGTGGTTACAGATTCGATCAACGTAGTTATAGACCTGAGCAGCGCAGTTTCACCTTTGATCATCAGTACAGTCGTCGACTTGAGCCACAACAACCTAGATCTGATTACTCACCATCTAGACCTATCCATCAACCGCCGAGAGTAGGGTCTCAGGTAGTGGAAGAGTGCAAACATTGTGGTAGGAAGCATAGAGAGTAGTGTAATGCAGCTCCCAGGGGTTGTTTCAAGTGTGGCAAGCCAACCACTTTGTGAATAGTTGTGCTTACAAGGGTAGACAGCAGTCAGCGACAACACTTTAGCCAATTAACACACCTCAGCTAGATTGGCACTCAGAAGCGTAGAGTCTTTGCTACCACCCGACAGGAGGCTGATGCTAGTGGTAGTGCACTCACAGGTACTTTACCTATACTTTTCCATTTTGCTTGTGTTTTGTTTGATTTCGGCTCATCTCACTCTTTCATATCCACACATTTTGTTTCATCTGTTGATTTTGAGTTGGAACCCTTAGGGTTCAAGTTAGTAGTTGGAAGGACCCAACCCAGACTAGGGTCACTCCTAGACAACTTGAACATGCATGGTTTAAAATAACTCTTAAAGAACAGAAATCAGAGTAATAAATGCCTCAATTAATAATCCATAAAGATCATCCAAAACATGTAAAGCGGGTACCCAATTGTTAAGAATTTTAAACAAGGAAAACTATTGAAAACGTCTCGCAATCGAACCAATTTGTAATAAGATCATTTAGATAAAACATGCAGTAAAAAAGGGAATGCTCTAAACTTGACACCACACGACCCAAGTCCATGGTCTCCCCAGCCATCCTGGTAGAGTCCATGCGTACCTGTGGAATCCACAGAAAATAAACGGGGTGAGCTATGAAACTCAATAAGGATCCCCAATCGGGATCAACACAATTTAAACATATAACACATCTAAATATGGAACAGAAAGCAGATATGCAACAAAAACACAGAAGTCCCGTATGACCTAACAGTGCCTGATATTTACTAAGTGGTGAAGGTGACTATGGGGCTTTCCGGAAGGGACATGCCACTCCCGGATCTCACATAATGAATCATACACATCCAGGGCTACCTTGATAGGGAATGCCACTCTCGGGCCTTCTAATGAGTCACATTTTCAGAATTCTATCAAACATATGCATAACGACCATGTATTATACTTATAACGGAAGTAAATAGTGAAATCCACAATTTCATGAATAACTGGCAAGTAAGCACCCAACATCCTCTAAATTTATCTAAGTTATTCTACACGTGGAATTAATTTTGTAATAGAGCTTGCAAGCTACTGATAAAATTCCCTTACCTTGGCCTAATTCTCACCAGTTTGTCCTGTACGACCCCTTTTAGGTGGAGTTTGTTTAGGGGAATTCTTCTTTGCAGTTCCAAGGGCCGTTCTGAGTGGTTTTCGGCCAAGGTAATGGATCGTTTCCCCAGTATAGGGTCGTTGTGGGTAATCTTGAGCACATATTTGATGATTAGGGTTTCCTAATCCAATTTGTTGAGCACATATTTGATGATTAGGGTTTCCTAATCCAATTTGTCCTCTAGCTTAATTTGTCCTCTTCCCTAATTTGTCCTTTAGTGACAAAATTACAAAAATACCCATGTTGACCCAAAACTCCTACTTTTACCCGAAATGCATGAAAATACCCTTTTTGCCCCTTGTTTCTTTATGTTTAAAACAAACCCTCAACGGTAATTTGGTCATAAATTTCCTGAATTTCCCGAAATAAATCAATAACTTTATTTTCTAATAAAATTTAAAATTTCGGGTTGTTACAATCTTCCCTCCTTAAAAGAACTTCTGTCCTCGAAAGTCAACTTAAGACAATAACAGCTAACTGGATTACAAACTTGACCTACTCGCAACTAATTCGCTTACTCCCACTAGAGTAGTTACTAACAACTCAAACCTAAATATTCTTCTTTCTAAACTATCAACTAATAACAGAACATGGAAACACTATAAACTAGAAATCAAAACAAAAGTGAATTATCCCAAATCGGTGGTGTACCCTGCGGAAGGATCAGCTGACTGGTGAGCTCCTAACTATAAGTGGATGCAATTAACCTCCACTCGACTTTGCTCCGGTGCTATCCTCATGAGTGCAGTACCTGGCGAAATGTCCTTCCCTGCCATACTTATAACATATCTGCTTCCCTGACTCACACCGTCCGGTGTGTCTCACTCCAGAACCTCTGCATTCCCGATAAGTACGTTCTGCTGGCTCCTGGTGGTGCTGAACTGGTCGTTTCTCTACAGACTTGTCGTAGGGTTTCTTGCTCTACTCTCCAGACCCAAATGGCCTGGTAATCTCGAACTTTCGCTTTTTGCCTTGGCTATCTTCAGTTGGCTTGAACTCGACTCCTTTAGTCCTGAACTTCTCGTCTAACTTCCTTGCTAACGTAACACAAGCCCTAAAAGTCTTCGGCTCGTGTGCATCCACATCTCCTCGAATACTTGGGTGTAAACCGGCCAAGAAGTAGCCAATCTTTTCCTCTTCGGTGCGAATCAACGCCTCGGCATAGTGAGACAAATCGTCAAACCTCTGCTCAAACGTACACGGAGTCGTCACCCTGCTGAATACTTGTGAACTCTGCTACCTTGGCTCGCTGGTCTGCACTTGTGTAGTACATGTCGTAAAACATTTTCTTGAATTCACCCCAGGTCATAGGTGGTGCATCTGTTGGTGGCCTCCTAGTCTCTCGCATGTACCAAGACTTAGCTCTTCCTGGTAGGGTAAAAACGGCACACTTGACTTGTTATCTTGTAGGGCAGTCCATGTGATGGACCACTGTCTCCATGTGGGACAACCACTCCTCAGCATCCAGAGGGTTTTCTAATACTCCATCAAAGTCCTTGGGACCAAACTCCCTAAAATCCTTGATCAGGTTGCCATTTTCAGACATGGCCTGACTTTCTTCAATCTCTCTTTGCTCTTCATTCACTTGGGTGCGCTGAACTGAAGCTGCACTAGGGTCGAAGTTGTACCACTCGTTATCGGGGTATAACGTGATGCTGAACTCGCTTCTCGGTTACTCACTACTTGAGGGACTACCGGGTCTGCTAGCCTTACACCTTGGATAGCTTCTCGAATCATCGTCTCAATAGCATTCAGGGCTTCCACACTTAGCCCAAGGTTGCTGGCACTTCTTCTGCAGTAGTTGGCGGTCGCTGGACTCGCTGACTAGACGACCGAGTCCTTCTTAGGACAGGTGGTATTCCTCCACCTCGACCTCTCCCTCTGCGACCTTCATTAGCAGAACTCCTCGTTACACGGTCAGACATTACTAAGTCTGCAAATAAAACTTGAGTCTCTAAGTTTTATTCTACTCTAGTGGTCTCTAATGCTCAAATCTTGAGATTTTAACAAGATCATTACACATAAACATCTCAAGATAACAAAATTATCGTAAACAGTACACATAACTAATAATGAAATCACGAAACATGAAGTTATCAAAACGAACACATGCTACTAAAACTCAACCCTTACTGCATATCTGATGGCGACCTGGAAGCTGTGAACCATGAGACTAAAACGACTTTACGAGGTAAGTCAGTCTACAGAATCAGTGACTCTGCGATTTGATACCAACTGTAAGGACCTGACCCAACACGGAGTCAAACTCAGGGCCTTAGCCTCTAATGCATGAATAAATATTTATTAAACTCATTGAGACATGTTAAATATCATTTGTATTTAATGAAATAACTTAATAAAATGTAACAAGAGTTTAGGGGTACCTGGAAAACGATAAAATAACATTAAAACCTATGCTAAACATGCCTCAAACCCATTTCATGCTTTAAAATCATAAATCAACATTAAGCTTAAAAAAACTTAAGAAACCTAACGCATCTTGCCCATGGTCACATTAGTTCCAGCTCAGCCATCCCGGTCCACCTGTAAATATCTGGAAAGAATCCACAATGGAAAGGGTGAGTTCGCAAAAACTCAGTAAGGGATCCTAGAACGGGATCTAACAAGAACACATAAATAATCAGAGAAACACAAAGTAACGTGATTACATAAATGTCTTAAGCCTTAGCTCAAACTCAATCTCCAACTCAACCACGAGACTCATAAGCTTTATCATTAACTTGTTCTTTATCACACTTTATTTTAGTTCTTTATCTTAAACTTGGTAACATATACTAGTGTGAGAGCACCTCGGCGAGCCGAAACAACCTGGTTGCCGCCAGACTTCGAACACTCGGACGAAAGGGTAGATCTAGGACCCTCCACAATGGGATATCTCCCGACTCACACTTCTAGCACGGTACCTGGGAATAATTAGGCGAACTCTGGGTAGGTATGGCTAATCGCGTGGCCCTCTCATCCCTGACATTACCGTGAAGCAGGAATATCTTCCCAATGTCGGGCACCTTAACCAATCTTCTACCGAGTCTAGCGATCAAGACACGTCTAACCTAATCATAACCCGCGCTCTAAAACCTTATTCCCTTTGGGACCTTTAACTCGTTTAAACTCAACGGTCCCCTCTGGAACTCCTAACCCATAACATACTACTTGATTGACATGCTCGGCCCTCGTTGGGACAGTTAACAAGACGCTAGCATAACATGACTCACAACTAAACATGTAGGAACTATCCTTATAACCGGGAAGTGTCATTTTATACAAGATCTCGGATCCTAACTGACATGACTACCTAAATCTCATGAAATCGGCCTTAGGCAGAATAATCTTAGAAACAACATGCTGAATACATGAAGCAATAACAGTCGTAACACATTCGGAAATCACGCTGGAATGAACTAAACATAATCATATAAAACATCTAAACTTCAGAAACATATATTCGTAGTAAAATACGTTATTCAGTGCTAAACTAATCAAATACGTGCTCAAGATTACCCACAACGACCCTATACTAGGGAAACAGTCCCTTACCTTGGCCGAAAACCGCTTGGAACCGCCCTTGGAACAGCAAGGAAGAATCCCCTAAACAATCTCCACCTAAAAGGGGTCGTACAGGACAAACAAGTGAGAATTAGACCTTAAAAACCCCAAAAAATGGACTCGAGACACGGGATTTACCTAAGGGACAAAGTTTGGGTTTTTCCGGTCACCAAAGACGGCGGCAGCAGCGGCGGCGCGTGTGCTGGAAGTCGTCGGCGCGTGGAGCGCGTGCACCGGCAGGCTGAGGCGCGTCAGAGGGCTACTTCGGAAACAGGTTTGGGATGCACGTCAGGTTCGGCACACGCGTGGACCAATGTGAAGCAAAGAAGGAATCTCGTTCAATGAATGCACGACACGTGGCAGGCAGCGACTGGGAGCAGAGCGGCGACCGCTCGCTGGTGTAGACGTTGACGCTTCTGATTGGGCGACACCTTGGCGCCCGCTGATTAACTGACGCGGGTTTGCGCGGCCAATGATGGCATGACGCATGGCGGCTCACGACTAGCACGCCAGTCGACGGAGGCGGCTGCACAGAAGACAACGTTGACAGCTCCTCGAGACTTGCGCTCTGACGGCCAATGATAGACGAAGTGATGACTTTTTTATTAGGGTTCTGAAAACTATGCAATCATAGGGTATTTATAACCTAATGATTAGGGTTTCCTAATCCAATTTGTCCTCTAGCCTAATTTGTCATCTTCCCTATTTTGTCCTTTAGTGACAAAAATTACAAAAATATCCATGTTGACCCAAAACTCCTACTTTTACCCGAAATTCATGAAAATACCCTTTTTGCCCCTTGTTTCCTTATGTTTAAAACAAACCCTTAAGGATAATTTCGTCATTAATTTCTTGAATTTCCCGAAATAAATAAATAACTTTATTTTCTAATAAAATTTAAAATTTTGGGCTGTTACCTGCAATCCCACCTTAATTGCAGAAGTACTAAGTTTTCTGGGGTTAGTTGGGTACTACATGCGTTTGTGGCGAACTTCTCAAAGTTAGCAGGGCCTATGACTCAGTTGACTAGGAAAGGTCAAGCGTTTGTTTGGACAGAGAAATGTGAGAAATGCTTCCAAGAGAAAAAAGACGTTTGGCTACTGCTCATGTTTTGACTGTTCCAGAAGAATCAGGAGGTTTTGTTGTGTACTTTGATGCTTCTAAAAAGGGACTTGGTGCCATTCTAATGCAAAAAGGAAAGGTTATAGCTTATGCGTCGAGGTAGCTTAAGAACTACAAGCAAAATTATCCAACTCATGACCTAGAGTTGGCAACAATGGCTTTTTCACTCAAGCTTTGGAAAGATTACTTGTATGGAGAAAAGATTCAAATGTTCACTGACTATAAAAGCTTAAAGTATTTCTTCACCCAGAAGAAATTGAATATGAGACGACGTTGGTTGCAATTAGTGTAAAACTACGACTATGAAATCCTCTACCATCAAGAGAAGGCAATTGTTGTTATTGGTGCTCTAAGTAGGAAGACTTTGCATTTAGCAACCTTATTTGTTACTCAGGCTCCTTTGTAGAGAGAGATGAGCAGAGTCGGGATTGTGCTAGTTCAAGAGGCTATAGTGCAGTTGGCTCGGTTGACCATTCAGTCTTCGTTGAGGCAGAGAATTGTGGAGGGTCAGCAGAAGAACCAGGGTCTGACAGTTTTATTTGGCAGGGTGCACTTCGAAGAGGGCAGTGACTGGTCAGTTGCATCTGATAGTGGGTTGCAGTTCAGAAAGAGATTAGTGGTTCTTGCTGATGTCGTGATCAAGCCAGAGTTGTTGTCAGATGCTCACAGTTCACCGTTTTCTTGGCACCTAGGGGGTACCAACATGTATTAAGACATAAAGCAAATTTTCTGGTGGAATAATATGAAAAAGAACATAACAGAGTATGTCAGCAAATGTTTGACCTTCCAGTAAGTAAAAGCACATAGACAGAAACCAGCAGGGTTGTTGTAATCTTTGAACATTCCATATTGTAGGTGAGATGACGTCTCCATGGATTTTATATCGGGTCTCCCTGGACGGCGTGAGGTTTTACCTGATTTGGGTTATTGTAGATTGGCTTACGAAGTGCGCCGATTTTATACCGGGAGAACTAGATTACATTATTGAGAAGTGGGCTCTGTTGTATTTGAAGGAGGTTGTGTGTTATCACAGAATCCCGTTAGTATTTGTTAGATACAGACACGCGGTTCACTTCGCGCTTCAAGAAGGGATTGCAAAAGGGTCTTGGAACCTTATGCAAGTTCAGTACTGCGTTTCATTCTCAGATTGACGGTCAGATTGAGAAACCAGATTTTAAAGAATATGTGAGGGCCTGTGTACTTGATTTTCCCGGCAGTTGAGATCAGTGGTTGTACTTGATGGATTTTGCTTATAACAATTGTTATCTGTCCACCATTGAGATGGCTGTATTCGAGGCCTTATATGGCAAGTGTTACAGATCTCTTGCGTTCTAGGAAGAAATAGAAGAGAGAAATTACTGGGCCCTGAGATGTTACAGTTTGACTAATGATGCAGTTTAGAAGATTCGTGCGAAGATGCCTACTGCACAGAGCCGACAGAAAAGCTATGTAGATGTCAAGCGCCAAAATTTGGAGTTTGAAGTGGGAATCACGTTTTTCTCAAGGTTTCACCCATGCGGGATATCTTGAGATTTGGGACTAAGGGAAGCTTAGTCCAAGATTTGTTGGACCTTTTGAAATCCTTGAGAGGATTGGAGCAGTTGTTTATCGTCTAGCTTTGCCTTCCTCCATGTCCTGTGTGCACGACGTATTCCATGTTGTGATGCCCAGACAGTATGTACACGATCCTGATCATAACATTGTTCATGAGCCGTTACAGTTGAATGAGGATTTGAGCTTCGAGGAGAATCTGATTTAGATTCTGGATAGAGACTGAAAATTTTTAAGGACTGAGAAATCAGCTTGGTCAAAGTACTGTGAAGAAGTCAATCAGTGGAAGAAGCCATTTGGGAGAGAGAAGACGACATGCATGCCCGCTATCCTGAGTTATTCTTACCTTAGTTCACTTTCGAGGACGAAAGTTTTCTAATTGGGGAATATTATAACAACACGGTTTTTCCTTCCTGTTAATTCAAGGTTAGTTTTGTAAATTTTGGGCTTACAAAGACTCCCTAGAGTCGTTTTGAAAATTATTTTGGAGTAAATGTGCTTAATTAAGTGATATCTCTAGTGGTGTGAAGTCGAAATTTGAAAATTAGAGGTAAAATGGTCATTTTAGCCCTGGGGCATTTTGTAAATTTTCCAGCTATTTTTGTCCTTATATATAAAGCCAAAAAAGACAAAATGATTAGGTTAATCATTTTGTATCTCTTGTTTTCAGCGCCGCCCAATCCCCTTCTCTACAATCCGACACTTCCAGTTGCGCCGTCCGACCAGCTCTACAACATCGTCGCGCCTATCGCCTCGAGAAGCAACAGCAGCAGCAAGGAGCAACTAGTGTTCGCCGCGTGTCAAGTCGTCGTTTGCCTCTAGCTTGTCGCTAGTCTCAACCAATCGCAAGCTGCGAGATCCAACACTGCCGCCTACCACTTCTAGATTTGTCGCCTCGTCGTCAGTGCTACAAAACCCCATCAGCTTCAGATTCGTCCACGCGACATCAAGACTACAGACTTGTCGCACGAATCTGCTCCGTGTTCCAGACCTAACGATAGTGACTCTCAAGCCTGAATCAAGCGAATCCGCGCGCGTAACGCATTTTGTACCTGCAGGCATGCTCCCTCTACGTGTCTCATATATTACTTCTAAGCATGCATTTGGAAGATATAACTAATGAATGTATCTAAACTGAATAAGTAATAAAAAACACTTTCTTTATTTTCCGACTTCAATAAGGTCCATTCATCAGTGTAATTTGCAATAAAATCGTGTAATGAAGATTGCAAAAAGAATTTTGCCGAATTTCGTTGATCTGCGTGAATTCAGGGAGGAGTAGCTTACCGAGTTTCAAATTCAAGAAAGGGTCGACTGAAGAAGAGTTTGTGATTTGTTTGATGGGAATTGAAGGTGAGGAACACGTGTCAAAACTGCTCAAAGGTCGCATGCTAGTAGAGATTGAAGCGGTGAAAGGCTCTGTAAAATGAAACCAACAAGGAGAAAATACTATAGGTGAGGAGAGAAGTTTTAAAATATTTTTTTACATTTCACCAATTTTTAATGAATAATTAACCTTTTATTAAATATAGAGACTACCTGAAAATCTAGAAATTAAAATTTAACATCTAAAAGTTTTGAGATTAAAATTAAACAAACCTCATAGTTTAGAGATTAAAAGTAAAAATTTGAAAATTTAAAACTCAAAATAAAACAAAACAGATAGTCAACTTGACATTTTATTTTAATTCATATTTTTTAAGTCTCGCACTCATCGAGCAACGAATCCTTCATCCTTGCGTCTTATATTGCTCGCCACTTCTTCAAATGTCGTCGTTTTGGAAGACAGGCTAGCTAAATTTTGTATTTATCATATTTTCTTAAAAAAAGTTATCGCGTACCAATTGACAATAATTATATATTTAAGGGAAAATTACACAAACCATCTCTAAAATATGGTGATTGTAACAATTAGGTCATTAAATTTTCAATTTGAGCAATCACCTCTCATAAAATTTGAAAAGTGTTGCAATTAACACCTCTAAGAAGTTTTCACATATACGAAGATGGTAAAATTGTCCAAAAAATATTTAGTCTTTTTTTTCCGTCTCTAAAAGCCTATAACTAATAAAATTCATAACTTTTTACCTTTTATAAATTTATAATGAAAAATTTGTAAACTAATAGATTTGTTAAATGTGTATATTTGTAAATTTAATAAGATTATGCAAGTGGATCCAAATGCCAAAGATGATGATTTGAAGCCTTCTTCAAATGGTGTAATAATTTACAAAAATTCATGCTAACTGTATATTTGTTTGGCAAGTTTCTCATTTGTTCAAATAAAATTTAGTGACTGCAGCTCATATTATTGGTCACCCCCTTCTAACGTAAGAGAAAATTTAACAATTTTTCTGCATTCTTCAGAATTTTGTGCCCATGGAGAAGAAGTTATGAAATTCTGTATAAAAATTGCAATATTTAATCTCTATTACAGTCAAAATGCAGGAATTTACTGGATAATTTTCTAGGTTTAATTAACACTATCTTTCTATCAAGAAATTAATTTACACGAGGGGATTCGAGAATAAGAAAATAATGAGATTAGCTGATTATCTTCAATTTCTCATTTTAATTTCTTTGTTTGTTGTTTTAAATTTTTGAAAATTTAACTCTGTTTTTTAAACAAAAAAAGAATCCACAATCATTACTACTATCTATAATGGTTAAAAAAAATAATATAGATTTTTATAATTTAACAAGTTTTATAATTTAACAACGGTTCAAATGAGAAAATAAAACTTTTATACGAGTATTTGACCTAAAGATAACCTTAATAAATATACACATTTAAAAATTACAAAATATTCATTATAAATTTTTAAAAATAAGAAATTATGAATTTTTTATACATATAAGTTTTTAAAGAAAAATAAATAAATATTTTTTTGAAAATTTTTATCAATATGAAAATCTTTTAAAATATTGCAAAGAGATAATTGCTCAAATTAAAAATTTTAAATTTAATTTGTTATTTCTCTGTTTTCCCTATATTTAAAGTCGAATAACGCATTCCTGACTTAATGCTCTACTCTCCGAGTCCCCAATTCTCAGCTCTAGGGTTTGCGATTTGACGAGCACCATTATGGCTATGCAATCTGGAGTAGGACTCTCGAAGATCATATTTCTTATTGGAACTGGTATTTTCCTCTACTTCTGATCTGAATTTATGCGATCATTCAGTTAAATGATCTATAAACGATTTTCTTATTTTGAAAGGCTACACTGGTACGATCCTGCTTAAGAATGGTAAACTTTCGGACGTGTTGGGTGGGATTCAGGTATTGGTTTTTCTTATTTTGGCTATTTCTTGTTTCTTCTTGCATTAAGTTTTTATGTTGCGCGGCACTTGGGAAAGTTTTAGCCAAGTTCTCAGATGTTCTTGGATTTTTATCTAATTGTCGTCGGAAAGTTCGTGAAAGATGTTTTCAAATTATTATTGGATCATTTATTTGCGGAGGACTTCAATATTTCACTTCCTAGACTATTGTTGCGATGAACTAGCTAACGAGAAAAGTTGGTGTCTCATAAATTTGCCTCGGTCAAGTTTAAATTTGCTAGGCAGCCTAGGCTCATTAAAGTGTTGTTTGTTTTTTCCGTTTGAACGACTACATTTTCTATTGTTGTGCTTACAGTCCATGGTGAAGGACTTAGAGAAATCTGGGGAACAATCCGAGGGTGATTCTGACTACTCCGATGCCATTGCTGCTCAGGTGCTGATTAAATATATGTTAGTTTAAAGAGGCGTTGCATTTTTTTATTGTGTTTAATGGAACTCCTAATTGACTGTCTGTAGGTGCGTCGATTAGCTATGGAGGTCCGACAGCTCTCCTCTTCACGCCAGATCACTATTCTCAATGGAAACTCTGGCAGTGTTGGCAAGTTTTAGCTTATTTTAAATCAGTTCTTTGGAAACTTTCATAATTATGTTTGATGATGTGCCAAATTGCCAATAACTGGATCTTCCCATCGAATGAAATAGTTTCTCTGTGCCATCATTGACTACTTTTTATGTATTTATTCGTTTTAACAGGTAATTTAACATCTCTCATAGTTCCCGCTGCTACTTTGGGTGCTTTGGGATATGGATACATGTGGTGGAAGGTAAAGTTAGATTATTTTCAGATTACTTCATATGTCCAGAATTTAGTGTCTTATGTAGTTCTGTTCTTTCTATAGTTTTGTATCATTAAGTAATATCCTTTTTCAGCCTCGAATTTTGAAGGGTGGGTCTTTTACTTGTTAAAATAAGTGCTCTATAACCATATTGTTTAACATTGACTGTTTTGTCTTTATTATTATTGTTATTTATTTATTTTTATTATGTGTGTGTGTGTGTATATATATACTCTTTTTTTTCATATTTCATATCTTATTTATTTCTTCTGTTTGAGCAGGGGTTTTCATTCTCCGACCTTATGTATGTTACAAAGCGCAATATGGCTAATGCTGTCTCAAACTTGACTAAACATTTGGAGCATGTATCAGACGCCCTTGCTGTAAGTCTCGGCTAGTATGTTCTTCAACCTGTTTTATTTAGAGGGGGAAAATTGTGGATATAGCTCATGTTGTATTGTGTTTATTGTTTGTATATTAATGGCTTTCAAGAAGATGACACGTGATCTTCATATCCTTGTTGAATATCTCATTTATTATCAAGTATGATTTACATGGATGCTTGATCAAGAGTTGAGAATTTCTGCATATTATTGCTTAATCCATATTTCAGATATTACTGATATTAACTATTTCTTTCTCTGCTACGTAGAATTTGGAATTAGGCATAGTTATGTTTGTACATTTTTTTCATAATGATGGTTTATTTCATCCAGCTCGGTATTAAGTGAAAAATTGTCCCTTTTTCATCTGGTCAGTGTAGACCATTGGCCTAAAGTTTTGAATGGCTGCTCCTTCACAGAAATCCTGGAAATGACCATTTTTGGGAGTTTGTTTGTTTGTTTCCTGTGAGATCGTGAACATTTTGGGCTTGTTGTCTTGTCTCTGTAAAGTAGACAAATCTTTTATAGTTTTGAAAATTTTCAAATGGTTGAATCAATGGTTAAGGAATATGTTGACAATGTGTACTTATATATTTTGTTGAAATAGGCAACAAAGAGGCATTTGACACAGCGGATTGAGAACTTGGACGATAAGATGTTAAAGCAGAATGAACTATCAAAATTGATTAAAGAGGATGTAAGTGATTGGTTTGTCAGTTCCATGACACTTGAGTTCTGAGTTTTAAGGCATGCGCAGGTTTAGTTAACAAACATTTTCTTGTATGATATATGCCTGCGCTAGTGCTCTGAGATTCTGATAAAGGATTAATGGATACATGAACTTCATTGTCCTTTAAATTTATCTTGATTTAAAGCTTTAACTGCTGAAAATACTGATTTTTTGTCTTTCTTTGCATTACAGCATGTCTTTCCTATATATATAATTTCTTACGTTGTTGCAACTGCTCAACCCATTACTGTACACTTTGCCTCTCTTAGTGTGTCGTTATTTCTTATTTAAGAAAAAGCAGAAAAGATTAAGTTTCGAAAAAAGATAAGTAAATGATTGCGCGCTTAATGCTTTGAGGTATCAGAATGTCATGTAATTTGCAGCAGCTAGCCTTAGAGATATTGATTTCCATATATTATGCTCCAAGCTAAAGCTGCTTTCTTATCTTTGTATACATGTAGTAAGTTTATATTTCCATCCTCATGAAGAGGTAGGAGGTACCTTCTGTCAAATATTTGAAAACATTTTCATGATGTCTTGATAAGGTTAAAATTGGTTGAACAGGTAGCAGGAGTTCAAAATTCGCTTTCAGTCATTGACATTGACTTGGGCCAGTTGCGACATATGGTTTCAGGTTTGGTGAGTTTTCTTAAACTGACATATATGTTTCTTACCTCATAAGATTGTTTATCTGATCCATTTATTGCATTGACCATGCTGTTAATTATACCATTGTACTTTAAGGTAATATCAAATCTTTCTTTTCAGCAACTAACTGCTTGTCGTTTCCTATTGGATAACTGATGAGGAATCTTTTAGAATTGTATTCATGGAGGAATGACATTGACATCAAATAATCTATTTATTATGTCCCTTTCACTTGAGCATTAATAACAATATTACATCTCTTCTTTTGTTTCAGGACGGGAAACTATCTTCTCTTGAAGATAAGCAGGTGAGAACTTCCTCGTTTATGTTTTGGGATTACACTACTGTTTTTTTCAATTTGACCTGTCTTCTTGTTGTATACCTTAAAAGGTGAGTCTGCAACCAAATAAAATAATTTGGTTGCAGTGTTAGCTAGGTATAATTAGAATAGGGAGGCTTCCCATAGTTGTTCTCCTTTCCTGACATGGTTCCGTTTTTTTCTTATTGCAAAGTAATTTCTACTATTATTCTTTTTCTCATTCTTCATATATTTTTCCAACAACAGTAATAACCCAACATGCATAACAGCATAAGTGTGTACTAAAAAGATTATGATATTCTAGTCTCTTACCAACTCACTAAGAGGTCATGAGTTCGAATCTTCAACTTCAGTTGTTGTTGAACTAGAAAAATGATTATATTCTTGTCTCATATCTAAAGTCGATATTTGAAATTATGCTTATTATGGTTCGTTGTTTTCAGGATGCTACAAACCGTGGTGTAATGTTCTTGTGCAACTTTGTTGATCAACAGCAAGGGATAATGCCTAAGACTCCGAAGGTTGAATTTAGTACTTATGCAAATTAGTCCGAATTGAGATGTAGAAAAACTCACCATGTCACCATCAAATGTGATTAGATTGTTACATCTCTCTCAATAATTGGGTCCTGTGACTCACTAATGTATTCACTCCTGAAGTTATGTTACTTTTATTTTTCACTTATTTATCATGTGTTTGTCGATCAATTTAACGACATAGCTGATTTATTTCATTTTCTTATTAATTTCAATTTTTTGAACTCAGTACCTTATAGCATCCGACTATCCACTTCATGTTTTCCTATTGAGTAATTATTGTATCCAATATTCATCCCCTTACTTGCAGGACCAGCTCAAACTTCCAGGAAAAACTCAGGGTATGCTGACACACGTGGAGACTCATAATCTGATGGTATGCATTATC
Source organism: Cyclanthera cordifolia (assembly GCA_037832605.1). Classification (NCBI taxonomy): domain Eukaryota; kingdom Viridiplantae; phylum Streptophyta; class Magnoliopsida; order Cucurbitales; family Cucurbitaceae; genus Cyclanthera; species Cyclanthera cordifolia. The sequence continues at coordinate 1,529 of JBBMEG010022129.1, read as the reverse complement.
AACATCTCTCAATTGGTTGGAGGAATATGTCTAACACGAAGTACATTTTTTTTATGGAACAAAAAGAGTATTTTTGTAATAACATGAATTACGTCCCAATTATTCTTTCAGGGTCTTAAGGAGCTTACTGAAGCACTTTTACTCGATGTTACAAAAGACCAATCTAGAGCCCTGATCAGGTTTGAAAACTTTTGCTTTCATCTTGATCCTTCCTTGCTTACATCTTGCGTCCTTGACCCTTCCCCGTTTCCAGATTATTAGTATATGCATGTGGAAGAAGTGATTGGCATTAACCCATGTCCAACTTGTTAGGCTAAAAGGCATAATGCCAATAATATATAGTCAATCTAAATTTCCAGCAATTCTGACAAATATATATTCGTGCCTAAATGCCTTAACTCAAATCAGTGTCCAATTTAAATAGAGTAATTTGGATACTAAGTCCAAAGGTATAGATAAATCAATTTAAAGCTCTAAGCAACAAGAATGTTAACTAAAGCCAATTTAGGATGGAAAATTGACACCAATTTATACTGGTTCACCTAATGTTGGCTTCATTCAGTTCTCTGCAACTGCTACCATTCCGCTAGATGTTCGGGAGAAACTACTGGAGTTCACAATGCTCAAGAAGGATTACAAATTTACACTCACTTTCCTCTCAAGAAAATGCTCACAAATCACTGTACAACTAGCACTCAAAGCTCTTCCATGGTGTAAATCTTCTTCAACAACATCCAAAGAATAAACCAAAGAAGAATACTGACCAAAATAACTCATGGTTTTTCTTTTCTTTCTTTCATAGATATGTGCGTCCATAAAAGCTACTGCAATATATATATTTTCTCCCTTCGTATTTCCATAATTAACCACACTGCACACACTGATGCGGTTTTTAGTTTAAAAATAAACTACCACTAAATGGTTGGGCATGCATACCAAAGGGCTTTAAAATGGGCCATTAAAGTACATGGGTCTTAGTGTCTCAGTGTTTGGCTACATAACTTAACAATCTTCCACTTTGAGGCAAAACAAGTAATACGTGTTCTCTATAATGGAAGCGACTCCTCTCTACTCATAGAGAAGTCCAACTGATGTAGCACATAACTTCAACATTCCTGGTAAACATATTAGCTGGATTCTAACTTTCTGGAATCTTTTCAAGCACTAACATTCCATCTTTCTAAACTATTATGAGAAAATAGCATTTTATTTCATTCTTAAGTGACATATGGGATTCTTCGCTTCTGGTTGTTACGATGGAAAGCCCCTTTTCCAAGTTTCAAGCCAAGTTTATTAAGAAAAGTCTTAAGTCATATCATTTCTTTACTTGTTTTAGTCAGTGTTTCCAAAGTGCAAGGCGATATTCCCTTTGATCGCCTCAAAGCGAGAGGCGATAAAAAGGCGAGGCCTGAGTGAACAAAGGCGCAACAAATAAATGCACAACTTAACAACATATTTAGCATAAATTGATTTATATAACATATTTTTGTTCCCATAAAATTTCAAATTTATACAAAATAATACTAAAA
>JBBMEG010022118.1:0-25811 GCA_037832605.1 Cyclanthera cordifolia | reverse complement strand
GTTGAATATAATTTTTAAAACAAAAAATTTATTACATAACTACTATAAATGTTACGTGACGAAATATATTTTTAAAATGAGATATTATGTAAATGAAAAAAAAAATTCAATTAATTAGTTGAAAGTGATTGATATTAAATACATGAAAATGATAGATAAATTTTTGAGAAAAAACAAAATGTGTATTGAAACTACATTAATTTTAAGTTACGAAATAGATTTTAAAAATAGGATATTACGTGTATAATAATACTTTCTAATTAATTAGTTAATAGTTCAAAATGATTAGTTGAAAAAAGAAATACAACTTTTTTTAGGGAATTTAGTATGGATATTCAAGGTGAGTATAAAATTTTCATATGTATCCAAAATTAATTTAAATTACATAAATATTCATTTATTTATTTAATACATATTTATGTTTTTAATAATCTTAAGTGCTCATTTCTTCAACCTCAAATCCTAGTTTTTTCCACATGTAGAATGCATCCTTCAAAACGTAGAAGATGGCCTCCGACGACCGGAGAAGATGATCGCGAACGACCTGAGAAGATGGTCGCGAACGGCTGGAGAAGATGGTTGCAAACGGCCAGAGAACATGTTTGTGAACGCTCGGAGAAGATGGTCGCAACCGTCAAAATCTTTGTCGTTGCTGTCGTCGGGAAGCTCCATCATCGTCGCTGATTGTTATTCAATGCTACATCCATCAAAGTTCAATGCTTAATCTCCTTGATCCGATGCTAAAATTTATCCTAGATTGTTGATGATGGCTGCTGCAAAAAAAAGCATAATATTAGTCTTTGACCTTAAGTTTCTGTTGGGTAGAAGATGAAAAATACCTATATAATACTATACAATACTATTTATATAATACCTTTTTTGTTACATATATAGTTCAAAAGTTGATATTGTATTACCATAGGATTTATATTACTGTATTATGTTATACCAAAACGAATGATAAAAATACCAATTTAATACTCTATATGTTATAAACCACTAACCTGCTAACAATAATAATACCTAGTTGATTATCATAATAATATGTTGATTTGTATAAATGCAATAGTAATACAATTCAGATGGATTGTAAACATTATAATACATCAGAAATACAAACTAGGAGTTGTGATAATTAAATTTATTGACGTTTCTAATATATTATTGTAGTATAATATAATACTAGTCGATGGATTAATAAATACAATATTAATACAAATACATGTATAATACTTTAATAATATAATACCTAAATAATACATCATTAATGACATTTTTATAAATAAAGTCATATTCAACTTAGGATTTCATAATTTGTTTAAATACAGTAGCACAGTCGTTTCCTACAGTTTTGAATTTTCAAATGGTCTCCTTGCTATTGAACTTCGTCGGCTCCGACGATGAAGGTTGGATGGTCGATGACGGCAAAGAACGAGACCGACGGCGAAGATGAACGACGAGTTCAACAGAAACGGTGAACAAAGAGTAAAACGGCTGCAATGAACGTCAAGTTCGACATGACTATGAAGGGCGAGGTCGAGTTCGACGGCGGTGACTGTAAAGATTGTTGTCTACACTGACGATGGAAGGTTGAAGATTGGATTTTAATGGAGGTTGTTATGCATAAATTTGCTTATTTCTGATGTAGGATATAATTGTCATTTCATATTATTGTCACTAGTTTAAAAATTGGACACTATTATAATTAAATTAATTATATGGATAAGATGCAAAACTTTTTTTTTTTTAACAAGTAAAATTAATTATAAAAGCACCATTAAATTGAATTGATAAAACATGTTTTGAAAATATGATATGATACAAACGAAAATTAATTTTCAAATAAAATATAAAATTAAAGTTATTATGTACATAGAAAAATATAAATAAAATTAATAAGAAAATTATGACACATAATTTTTTAAATATGATAATAGGCGAATGAATAGTATATATATATATATATATATATAATAACAAAAGAAAATAATTTATATTAAAATATTAAAAAAAATAAAAGCATTTAATTTTGAAAAAAAAATGAAGTATTGGAAAATTTTGAGAAACATTGGTGAAAAAATAGAAAAACAAAATTATAAAATAAAAAAACAAAACTGAAATAAAATAAGATTTTTTGAAAAAAAACTAAAATTATGAAAAAGAATAAATGGGAGCCAATTGGCGCGCACTTTTTTTTTTTTGAATCGAATTGGCGCGCACAGTTGTCCCCGCACAATCGCTCAAAACATGTGTTAAAACAAAAGAATATGAAGTGAGCGGCAAATTCGCATTCGAAAATCTCATATACATATTATAAAGTGATTAAGAGTGGGTTTAGACACAAGATATATGAGAGAGAATATTATTGAAAATAATTTTCTGTATTAGTCACAAATAATCATTTGTTCCCTGTCGAATTCTCATCATATTTATTAGTTTATTTTTCTCTTCAAATATAAATAATTATTCTATTTATAATCATTCCTTCATTTAAATATAAATAAAATTTTTTTTCATACTCATTTTTTTTATTATGTTACTATTTTTTTTTCAATACGTTCTCATTCATCTTTATTAGGGGTGAAAGGAAAAATCGAAAACGACAAAACCAAACTAATTCAATAAATTGGTTCTATTTTTTAGAATAATATTTGATCGATTGGTTTGATATTTTAGAAAACCAAAATATATTGGTTCGGTTTCAGTTCATGATGGAATAACCAATAAAAAATAAATCCGAACCGAATATATAAATAACAAGAAATTTATAATTATTCACAAATTATATAACCAATTATTAGTCTGTCAATAAAGTACTTCTACATATTTTATTCACCAATAATTACGAACGACGAACTATTTTTTAGATTTTATCAAATATCATCGATTAAATTTTAATTTTTCAAACCATAAGAACTAAATTGCAGATTTTTCCAAACCTAGAGACTAAAGTGTAGATTTTGAAATCATAAGCACTAAATTCTACCTTTTATCAAACCATAAGAACTAAATTTATAATTTACCATTTTTTATATATTCTATTGTGAGTGTGATTGATTTTGAGTTTTTATTTTTAGGGTAAATTATAAATTTAGTGGCTATGATTTTATGAAAGTTAGAGTTAAGTCTTTATGCTTTAAAAATCTAGACTTTAATCCCTATGCTTTAGAGAAATATAGAATTTAATTCATATGGTTTGAAGAAATAGAATTTAGTCCGTATGGTTTGATAAAACCTAAAAAATAATCTATGTTTTTCGTAAATCATAGGCGAATTAAGTATGTAAATGTGATGTATGAGTTATGTAATATTTTCCAATTAATTACTTATCTCACATTTTCATCATAAACACAAAAATTACTAACTTTTACGTATTTTATTCACCACAATTATGAATGACAGACTATTTATTAGATTTTATCGAACCTTAGGGGCTAAATTCTATTTTTCAAACTATATAAATTAAATTGTAAATTTTTTCAAAACTATAGGGACTAAAATCTAGATTTTGAAACCATTTAGACTAAATTTATAATTTATTTTTATTTTTATTGTTTTGATTTTGAGCACCTAACTAGTAGCTGATGATGTGTCCAGTTTCCTCGACCAAAGACAATCGCATTTTTATGTTTTATTAAGGGTTAACTAGGAAAATATCAATATAATTACCGGATTAATTAGAAAAATTGCTAAAAATATTTATACTTTAAATTTATGTTTTTATTTTTATTTAATTTCATGAAAAATAATAAATAATTATACATTGAGAATTTACCATGTGTAGCTAGTTTTGAGTTGTTATTATAATTATAGGACAATTTTTTAAAAATTCATTTATAGCACAATTTGGTTTCATTTTAAAAAAAAAATTTCTAATCTACCCCTCCCCAGTCACATCTCCTCCCCTTTCGTTTTTCTCATTGTGAATAAGTGAAATAGTTTTGGGTTAATTAGACTGGAATAGGACGATGGTGGGCAACGACGTCAACTGGTTCCCCATTTTTTTGAGCAAAAACCCTTAAAATCCATCTCTTTATTTCAAGATCTACAGAATTAGAGATCTTCGTTCGCAAAATCAAGAATGGATATGTGCTCACAAAGAGAAGAGCTTTCCAACGAGGTAAGACACTCGTCGTTTTCCATCGTCGGCAACCATCGACACCACCAAACTCTGGGCACTGATTCTGATTGAAGACTATCACCGAATTGATCGAATGCTATTAACCGGGCTAATGATTGAAAGCTATCAGTTGAACTTCTAATTTATGACTATCATAATTATTAATGAACTGATTGAAGACTATCATAACTATCAGTAAACTGATTGAAGACTATTAGCGCACTGATAGAAATGAGAGTGATAGATTAAAGGAAAAATGATAAAAATGAGATTGATAGAGGCATGTGCATTTTAGTAGTTTTACCTAGACGAGACCATTTTTGTGTTATATATGTAATTACCTAAAAACATGTGCTATCAATGGTATTTATTTGATTTTTTTTTTACATGAAAAGTCCCCTTATACCTTCCTATATTTCATATGATTTTCTTACGATTTTTTAAATATAGTTTTTTTTTTTTTTTTTTTTTGTAACCATTCTTGAGAATCTATGACAATTAATTTTTTTTTTTTAATAATGATAAAATATGTCTTTCCAACATAATTAAATATTTTAATTATTGGTTTCAAAGATGAAAGAAAAAAATTAAAGTTAGAAGATATTTTAACATTTAAAAATATCTTCCAAAATTTTTAGGTTTATTCATTGATTGACTGTACATCTTCTTGTTAGGAGCTATGCCCTAAAAGCCTAGTAATTTATAAATAAAGAACAAAATATTTAGTGATAGACATTTAATGTTATATTTCAATTAATAATAAAAGTTATTATATTCTTAAATTGTGTATTTTATATTTAAACATCATTGAATCTTATCGCATTAATTGAATTAATGAGGATATATCCATGGTTATTGGATGTACACTTGGACAAGTATGTAGAACATACAAGTGAATCTAATTCCAAGTTAATAACCTAATTAAAACACCTACAGTATATGGACTAAGACAATGACGTCTAAGTCCTTGTGACACTGTTGGTACGACTCACTTGACAAGAGTTGCAAAATATCTGATTTTGGTTGTTCATGTGGAGTTATGTGTGTAGAGGTTCCTATGTAGAAAGGAGTTTCTATATAAGACAAAACTATAAGTTTTATAGGATTCTCCCCCTGGTGTCGTCCAAGTCCAAGTAACAACTGGATCCGCTGACAACGGCCAGGAGTTACGCCGAGTAGATCAGCCCGAGTGAGTTGTTCATAGAGGTCAGGACTCCCCTAGAGTCGATCGAGTCCAAGTAACGTCTAAGGACTCTAAACCTCGTGGCGTCCCAAGGTTACAACGAGTAGGCCAGTCCGAGTGGATTGGCCGTGGAGGCTAGGACTCTCATGTGGACGAGTCGACCGAGTCCAAGTAACGTTTAGGGACGCTGCACCCCGGGGCGTCCTTGGGTTACAACGAGTAAACCAGCTTGAGTGGGTTGGTCGTGGAGGTTAGGACTCTCCCCCTGGTGTCGTCCGAGTCCAAGTAACACATGGAGACATAGCACCACGTGGCGTCTCTAGTTACAACGAGGAGGTCAACCCAAGAGGGTTGGTCGTGGAGGTGAGAACCCATAAGAGTTGACCTAGTCTAAAGTCAACCTTTGAGGAAGACGGTCCAGTAGGCCAGCCCGAGTGGGTTGGTCGTGGAGGTTAGGATATTCCTGTGGATAAGTCGACCAAGTCCAAGTAGCATTTGGAGACGCTGCACATCCATAGCGTCTTTGAGTTACAACGAGAGGCCTGCACCCCTAAGGGGTTGGTCGTGGAGGCGAGGACCTGCAAAGGTTGATCGAGTGCAAGTAACTCTTGAGGTAAAGTTGTTACACCTCCAAAGGGTAACAGTCAGGAGTTACACTGGTATTCATTCCCGGCTTAATGACGGGCGTTTCCAACGACCAGCCATTAAGCCGCCCATAAGTGAGATACAAGATGTGCATTTGGAGACAAAGAATGGTGTTTCATTACATTTATGATGGGTAATGGTGGATTAGCAAAAGCAACTAGCATAGAGGATGTGCACTTGGAGACGAAGAATGGTGTGTGCTAATTTTGAAAAATGTGAAACACATTCTTGATACCTAAACGATTTTTATCTCCACATGTAGGCTAGATGATGGAAGTTTGTATAACATCTTCTATGATGACAAGTGGAGTCTTACTAATGGCTCTATGGTAGTAGCTAAGAGAGATAATCGATCTTCAATGTATTTAATGCAAGCAAAGATTATTGGTAGTGATATAAATGCGATGGATAATCAGCTGAGTTTTGGCATAAAATACTTAGTGATACAAGGGATACAGATTTGATGATTCTAGGCAATAAAAATAATCTTTATGGAGTAAAGAATGTGTCTTTGAAGATGTGTGTTTATTGTTTGGCAGGAAAGCAAACATGAGTTTCTTTTAGAGCATTATAGCCTTCAAGAAACCTAAAAGTACTTGATATTGAATATTCTAATGTGTGTGGTCCTATGAAAATAAAAATACTTGGAGATGAATCATATTTTGTGATGTTTATAGAGGAACATTCAAGGGAAACGTTGGTTTACACCTTGAAGTCTAAATATCAATTGTTGTAAGGATTTAAGCAGTTTCATATCCTTGTTGAAAGAGAAATTGGGAAAAAGTTAAAGTGCATCAAGACCGATAATAGGGAGAGTATTGTGAACCTTGTGATAAGTTATTGTAGAGATCATAGTATCCGACATCAAAAGACACCTCATAACACTTCTCATATAAATGGGTTGGCTGAGATAATGAGCAAAACATTGGTAGAAAGAGTGATATGTTTGCTTTCGCAGTCACAGTTAGCTAAAAGTTATGGGTGAAGCATTGAGTATAGATGTACATATTTTAAATCTCACATCATGTATTCATTTGAGATTTGAAGTCCCTATTAAAATTTATTCAAACAAAGATATATCTTTTATTCATCTGCGTGTCTTTGGTAGTTGTAAAGGCCCGACCCTCTGTGGAGTCCCACCTAAACCCTCACCCTAGGTGCATGAGTAAAATGACCTTTAAATTATTTAAATGAAAACATAGCAAGTAAACATCTCTTCAAAATGATTTCATTGATCAAATCTCAAGTTTAATAAGTTGGGGGTACCCCATTAAAAAGAAAACAGTTCATCAAGATGGGAAATGAACCAGTACACACAAGTCTAAACATGGTTTTCATGAAAAGAAATAAAGACAACATGATGCGTAAACAAACTAAAGACTCGACATGCTCATGGCCTCCACTACGCCATATCAGCCATCTTGGTAAAGCCCATGCGTACTTGTGGCTGACTACAGAAGAAAAGAATGGGTGTGATTATTTTAACTCACGAAAGATTTATTAACTTAAGGTCGAATCATAGAATAAGAGTGATACATAAATGTCACAAAAGGATAAACAGATAACCATTAGTCTTAAATAGAACAGTATCAGGGAAACCCAAGGGCTAAGCCATTCCGTTTCCTCATAGCTCGTATACCCGGGCATCCAACTAGGGATAAGCCTACTCGGATTCATTTCAGTTAATAACGATGGGGCAACCCGTCTAGGGCTAGGCCAACCCAGTCAGAAGTATAATTCGGTATCACACAGTATGTACTACGAAATTGATACTTACGAAATCATAGAAATTAATATCAAATCAGGCACAACATCCAATTCATCTAAATACGCACATTAACTAGTTAACTTAGTTCACGACAAGGATTAACCCCTTACCTAGCTCGTTTTCCGCTCAAAGTACTCCTAAGTGCCCGAACTACGACTCCCGAACGTTTCTCCGAAAAAAACTGAGCAAAACAATGTTAAAACGTCAAAACTAGCCCCTAAAACTATCAAAAACGAGTCCAAAGCATTGAAATTATCCATAATCGAGTATTCGGAAACTTTTCGACGACCGACGACGGCGCGTGGCCGAAAAAGTGGCCAGAAGATCGTTCGACGGCGGAACGTGACGGAGGACTCGCCGGCGCGTGTGCTAGACGCACAGGGGCACAAAGCTACAAGTGTGGGACGTGTGGTGCACGCAGAGTGGCTGCAGTCAGGCTCGGGCGATAACTCCACAGCTTCCGAATTTTTGGCACGGAAATCCTCACTGACCTGTCGCGGCGCTGTCGAGGCATAGAGAACAAAGTCCGACCGTGCTGAATTTGATGTGGCTGTTGACGGGTGCAAAGAGCACGAGATCTGATTCCACTAAAGACGATGCAGTTGTCAGTGGCTACACGGAACACCACGTTTGACTGCACTGAAAACGATGTAGTTTGTCGGCCGCTGCACGGAAAACCACGTCTGACTGCATTGAAATCTATGCCATTGGTCCGCGACTGAGCTAAAGGTGTCGGAATTTCATAGAAAATAATGCAATCTCATTGGCTTGCCCTAAAAACTGAGAAACTACTCAAACCCTAATTATTTTGCCTCATTTGTTCTTTTATATACGGACAATTAGCTGGGAGAAATTACAAAAATGCCATAGGGCTAAAAATGACCATTTTGCCCCCAGTTTTCAAATTTTGACTTTACGACTCCTAAGATAGGACTTTAATAAGCAAAAAAAAAAACCCTGAAATAAAGTTCAAAGCGACTACCAGAAGCCGTGGTAAGCCCAAAAATTGAGAGACTAACCTTGAAATTTTGGGAAGGAAAAGTCCGGGCTATCACAGTAATAAAGCTTTTGTTCGTGTTCTTAAGGATAATAGATCAAAGTTTGATGCAAAACAATGTGTTTCTTAGCTATGGTCAAGATGAACTTGGCTACAGGTTGTATGATCTATTGATCAAAAAGCTAATTAGAAGCCGAGATGTTGTGTTTGTTGAAGACCAAACCATACGAGACATTGATAAAATAGATGAAACACCGTCCAAAAAAGTGTCATCTAGAGGTAAAGATAAGGATGATATAAAAAGAGATTCATATGCTTAGGCCGTTGGGAATTTGATGTATGCTATAGTAAGTACTAGACCTAAAATAACTCATGTTATTAGTGTTGGTAGTCATTTTATGTCAAAAGCAAGAAATAACCTAGGGAGGCAGTCTACAAGACTATTATAGTTTGGAAATCGCATTTGGCAGTGGAAAGTCGGTGCTTTAGGCTATACTGATTTAGATGTGGCTGGAGATCTAAATAATTGATGATATACTTCAAGTTATTTAATAACGTTTGTAGGTGGTGCATTGTCTTGACAGTCAAGATTACACACGTTTGTTGCACTTTCTAGTACAGAAGCATAAGGAGAAGCATGTAAAGATATGTTATAAATGATTAAATTTATTCACGAGCTTGGCTTCAAGTAAAAATAATATGTGATATTCTACGATAACCAGAGTGTCACTCATCTTAGTAAGAACACTACATTTCATTCCAAAACATAACATATATATGTGAGGTATCAGTGGATGAGAGATGCATTGAATGAATGTTTATTTTAGTTTGAGAAGATACACATTTTTCATAATCGATCAAATGTGTTGACTAAGAATCTACAAAGAGAGAAGCTTGAGTTCATCGTTTCGCTATTGGAATCACAAGTTCCTTTACACTGTAAAAAAAAGGGAGCTTTGTAGGGTATTTTCACTAGTGTGAACGCGTAGTCAAATAAATCCCATTAGGGATGAGTATATATATATGTGGCCATTGTAACTTTTATTTTGCTGAGAAAAAGAAGAGACGACAGAGAGAAAAAAATGTTTTGTTCAAGTTCGTATTTCAACGTTATTGAAGTAAACAACCGTCAAATTAAGCTAAATGTTTTAGAGCTTGTTCTTTACACAAAATTCTTCAACATAAACGATGAAGATCCAGTTTAGAGCTTTCTAAAGCTAGATTATAGTAGGTGATTTGATTCCACAATTTGTGAGATATTTCTATTTATTTCTCTTGGATTAGTGTTTTTTATTGTCGAGATAATTAATCTTAAGTTTTTATATGTTGCATACCTCTAGTTATAACTACAGATAACTTCTCCTAGACCATTCTTGATTATAATGGATGTTTGACTTTGATCCACGTTAAAATCTTCAAGTGTTGTGCTTGATTTTATCTATCATATTTATGCTCACAGATTTTCTATTAGGAATACATGAATATAGAATAATTGATCTATAGATATGTAGTGTTTAATCTAACATGAAACCTATATTTTTCTTTTGTTTTTTCCTTTTGGCTCTAGATATTCTTCCTATTATCTATAACCTTCAAAGTTAACGACTTTCGCCCGTTAAGTTGCATATTTAGGGATGTTTATTATTAATCAAGGGGAAGAATGGAAAAGAGAATGGTTCTTGGTGTTTAGGCCACCGAAAATCATTCCTCATCAAAATCACGTTTTCCCAAAATCATCTTTTATTCTCCTCTTAACTACTTTTTATTCTATACATAACTTTTTATTCTTCCCATAACTATTTTTGTTGGGTTTTTGGCAAAATATTAGAAGCGAATTATCCCACATCGGAAAGAAGCAATGAAGTGGTATGCTCCAACACTGAGGAGCATGTGGCTTTAGTTTCAAATTAGCATCTAAGTCAGAAGCGCTTTAAGCATTGTGTACTGACTCTAGTGAAATTTCTTTTGTATTCTCTTGTGAAGAGTAGAGAATTCTGTGTGATTGTAACAATTTTTCACATAGTGGAAGTTCTTTCAATTCTTGTGTTTTCTTTTGTTGTTTTTCCTTTTAATTTCTTGGTTATTTTCTGCTTATTTCTACTGTTATTAGGGAAGGTTTTCCCAACAAATTTTCTCTACACCACAGACACAATTGATCATTCTTCTCATAATGATTCCCTTAAGCACAAACATAATTAATCATTTTACCCATAATCACTCTATCTCTCATTCTCTCCTTAATTCTCATTCCTTCCATAATCATTCTCATTCATTTTGCCCCAAACACACCCTATGAGTTATTTTTATACTTACCAAGTGATTAATAATTATAAGTTCGAGAAAAATCAGATTTGTGTTTGAATACCTCTCTCAACTTTATAAATTCCGTGTTTCTCGTATAGCGCACACATTATTTTGTTTGTTTTTCTAGCTCAAAATCAATTGAGGGTGATATTCAAATAAAAAATCTCTTGATTCATGAATTATACTTTGTCTATTGAGTTATCGTTCTGAAAGACAACACATGCCTATTTATCTGTAGTCTTTTTAAGGGGATTTTTACTGCGTAATTAAAAAATTAAATAAATGCCATCAATAGCAAAAAGTTGAAAATAATCTCTTTATGGTAGAAAAACAAAACAGGCCTGGTTAAAAGACCAAAAAGCCCACTTAACAACCTTCCCGAAGTATGGTCCACTAGCTGACATTTCTATAATTTTGTTTTGGGCTTTCAATTAGCTTAACATATGGACTTCAATTATTCTTTGACTTTTTAGGATTTTCTCCACGGTCTCACCATTTTTTAGAAAATAATGTCCTTTCTTTTCTATAATCAATTTTTGCAATCAATTATCTCCAAACAAACATCACATTTACTTCATTTCTATAACTCTTCATCTTCTTCAAGTTTCTCTATCTCACTGTATCTTTTTCTCAACTCTTCGTTTTCACATTCATTCTCTATCTCTTTGTCTCGACTCTTCAATCCTAGAACATAGCACTAATTTCCACTGATTGAAGGCGTAAATTATTCCAAACGAAGATCATAGCATCGATTCACAAATAGTTTGAAGTCACGTTACAATCAACAAAGATTCACTACAATTCCTAAAAAATTCTAGCCCTAAATCGTTTCAATCAGTAAATATATACTCAATATCATTATTGATTGTGCATGATATTGCATGATTTTTTTTATTAATAGGAAACTATTCTGCCTCTTTCATCAATTATTGTGCATGATTTTTGTATTTAAGTTTGAACAAAAACATTATTTCGTCACTTAAACTAAGTTTATAAGAATTACATGTTCAGAAAAGTATTTGTTATGACACTATCATTAGGTTTAATAGTTGATTAAAACAATCTCGTTGATGCTTTCATGTTTATTTTATTTATTTTGAATGTACAGATTCTGCATGAAATAAATATTTCATACATTCAAAAATATTTATGTGCGGATTTTGTAGAGTGATTGAACAATAACTACTTGGAGTGAAAACTGATTGAAAGGATCATCAATTAATAGTGTTTTGTATCCTTTGATTAAGTTTTGATGATTGTCCAAAAGTTCATATTGTTGTATGATTGGATTAGAGTCTATATGAATGGCGGGTTAGAAAATATAGAATTTGAGTATAGATAGCGGGTTAGAAAATATATAATTTCAAAACACGAATGTTTCATGGCAGTCGGAAAATAGATGCATGGCAGGTATTTTTTTATGGCGGGTTAATAGATGGCGGGCAGCCCGCCATCTATAAGGCCCGCTTTGTTTTTTTTATTCAGAATAGATGGCGGGACACCTGCCATCTATAGGCCTGCCATCTACTCGCCCACCATCTTTCTTTTCCTTTTTTTCCTCAACTTCACCCGAACTCTCTTTCCCCTTATTTTCTCTGCCGGACTTTCGACTTTCCCCTTATTTTCTCCGTTGAACTTCACCCGAAAGCCAATATTTCCCCCACTTCCTTTTTTCTTCTTCATTTCTTCACCGTTCACCGCTTATTCGTTCACCGTTCACCGTTCATCGAACTTCACCTAGACAACTATTTCTTCCTATTTTCTTCTCCATTTCTTCACCGTCCACCGTCCTTGTTCACCGAAACTTCACCCGAAACAACGTCCATTCTTAGTTTCTTGTGCGATCTTCAAGCTTGGAGTACTCATTTCTATTTTCAACTTTCTCTTCAAGAAAACTCAAGTTTATATGGTATGTAACTTTATTTGGTAAATTTATTTCATTTTCTTTATTTTGTAATTTGTCTCTTATGAAATTTGTTGACTAAGTCTAGTAGAAATTAGTTTTTGAAGCCTTAGGTAAGACTAATAGTAGAAATTATTGAGAATGCATGATTAGGGTGTTAATGGTTTTGTATGAGAATATACATTTTGGTGATTTACTAGCTTTAGTTTCATTTTGGAAATAATTTTTTTTGAACTCTACTATCATATTATATCATTTATTATTATTAATATTTTCTAATTTTTTTGTGGCTAAAATGAGTTTTGGTTGTTGATTTAAGTAACTCTTGCACCTTTTGATTCATAATATTTCACTATGATGAATTTGTAGGTAGTTTTGAATTAATTAAATTAGTTATGAATAAGTCATGAATCTTTAAGGATCGAATGTCAGCCGAATACAGTTTAGGAGTTGAACTTTTCATAGAGAATGCATTACGACATTTGAAAGGGACGAATGTCATTTGTTGTCCATATTTGAAATGCGTGAATGTGGGTTATATGTTCAGTTGTACATACGCGAGATTATCACCAACACCAATACACACATCAAGAAACAGGTACGCTTTCTATATATTTCAATGTAATGTAAAAATTGTTAACTCTATTTAGATTAATTTATATTCATTTCTCAATATTTGTAGTTCAACACCCTAAATAACTACACGCAAGAAGATATTGACGTTGTAAGATTTGGGTGGGCAAGCTACATAGGTAGTTATTTACTAATTATAAAGTAGTAATTGTTCAATTGCTTAATTGATAAGATCATGTACATTAAGAATAGATTGTGGAGGGACGGAGTCCCATTGCGATTATCATTGATGTCATTTTGCTATTAGATCAGACCTATACATATTAACACAAGTTTTGGGAATAATAATATACGGTTGATATACTGCCGAAATTTTGAAGGAAATTAAAGTTTTTGTTTTTATAGAGTATAGATTAAGGGTGATGCAGTTGAACTTTTAGTTTTTATAGAGTATAAAGTAGTAGTTGTTCAACTTTGAAGAAGGGTGATGCATATTTAGAGTTACAATTAGTTTAAGGTTGAAATGAGTTAGGTGTTAAAAAGGTTAAAATGAGTTTACATTTTAAAGGTGAAGAATAAGATTTGGGGAGAGGTTGGAAACTGAAGTTTTTCAAGTTGGAGGATTGAGTTTGCCATTTTGGAGGATTTGTCATAAAGGCAAATCTAACAAACTTTTTTTCTTAAATAAAATAATTTTAGATGTTGGGCACAATAAATGTCATGATCGAGGCACACGACGGGACAAGAATATTTTTGAACAATAAATGAAGATCGAATAGATGACGGGCACAACAGATGGCTTGCAAGAAAGATGGCTGGCATAATAGATGACTTGCAAAAAAGATGGCTGACACAATAGATGGTTGGCACAATCGATGGCTTGCAGAAAAGAGGGCTGACACAATAGATGGGGGCATTGACCGCCATCTATTATGCCCACCATCTTAACTTAAGATGTCGCTTAAATAGATAGCGGATGCGTGCCCGCCATCTTTTAGTATAGATGACGAGCACCGACCGTCATCTATACCCTAAATTTGCTCAAGGTTATTTGTGAACATAATAGTTGTTGAAACTGATAGAAAACATTATTAATTGATATTGTTAAACAAAATGATCAAGTTGAAGCTTCAAAGGTAGATACATTACTTTTTTTGCAAAATTTATTCTATATTTAAACAATCAAGTAAAAATGATTGACTCCTTTAATAGAAGTCAATTAGTGTAATTGATATAAGTCAATCATGATAATTGATAGAAGCTAATCAGTTTAAGTGATAGAAGCTAATTAGTGTAACAGATAGAAGCTAATCAGTTTAAGTGATAGAAATCAATTAGTGTAACGGATAGAAGTGAATCTGTGAAATTGACTGAAGCTAATCAGTTTAAACAGTAAAAGTCAATCAGTTTAAGTGATTCAAAACTATGAAAGTCGATAATTAACAAATTTTTGTATAAAGAAAAATGATGATGAAGTAGAGAACAAGGAAGGACATGATAAGAGAAAGAAGAAGAAAATGATGAAAAAAGATGAAAAGAAAGAGAGAAAACAAAAATCAAATGATCAGAAGGACAAAAAAGAAGGTAGGAGATTACTTCAATTGGTTTGAAAATAACAAGTTATTGATTCCCATGATTAACATCCAATTGAAATTAATATGTTCACATGATATTGCAGGTTGATACAAAATATTGCCTTAGGATTGCTAATGCGGTGAAGACAAGGAGACAAACAAAGCCAATAAAAAAGACTCTAGAAAATGAATATGCAAATAAAATTATGATGATTTTACAAGGAAAAAAGAAAGTTAAGGTGATCAAAGTTGTTGAGAAGAAAGTGATAGATAATAAGTCACCAAATAAGAAATCTACAGAAAAATCACCATAATCTCCTCTTATAAGGCATTCACCAAGGCTTCATGCAGAACCACATTCGTTCAACCTGAAGATTGCACAAATGAATGAAGATTGAATCATATTTATGGAAAATTTAGAACTTTAAATTGTTGGAGACAATTTACTTTTAAACAACTTACTTATGTTTGGGACATTTAGTTTGATTTTACAAAATTTCAGAAATTTGGATGATGATGAAAATTTTGGAACATAAGAATTTTAAAATCCAGTGAATGAAATTGATAGGTTATTACAACAATGATTAAATGACTAGCAATTATAGCTTCAATCTCTTTTAATGTTGATTTTAAAATTCTCTTACATATTGAAATCATTCTTATTCAATGTTTACGGTTGAATGAATTAATATTGAATTAGATACGAAATAATATTAACTAATTGAAGTCAATCAATGTAACTGATAGAAGTTAATAAGAGTGACTGATAAAAGTAAATCAGAGTCTCTAATAGAAGTCAATTATAATCACTAATAGAAGTCAATAATTGTAATTGATAGAAGCTAATCAGGTTAAGAGATAGAAGTTAATTTGTGTAACTGATATAAACTAATCAGTTTAAATGATTTAAAATAATGATGATTGATTATTAACAAATTCTTGCAGGAAGAAAAATGGTGATGAAATAGAGAATAAGGAAGTTGATCAAGAAGGAAATGAATAGGAGCATAACGAAAAAAATGAAGAAAAGACATATAAAGAAAAGAGGATGAAAAAGAAAAGAAGAAATATGGATGATCATGGAAATTTTAGGACATTAGAAGCTTATTGGAAAATCCAATGAATGAAAGTGATAGCTTATTACTATAATGACTAGTACTTATAACTTCAATCTTTTTTAATGTTAAGTTTAAAATTCTCTTATGTATTGAAATCATAAATATTTCAATGTTTACTGCTGAATGAATAAATATCGATCAGTTAGATATTGTTGTAGGCTAAAATATCTCAGAATACTCGGAAAAGGATGGACCCACCCGGGTGCCGATCAAGCCAACGCCGACTCCCCGGAGGTCGACCAAATGGAGGCCTTAACCCCCCGGGAGTCAGCCACGCCATTGCCAACTCCCTGAGGGTCGGCGAAGTGGAGGCCGTGACCCCTAGGGGGTCGGCCCTTGTAGCCTCACCCCTCTCGGGTCTAGCAAAAAAAGGCTAACACCCCTTAGGGGGGAAGCCGTGGAGGCCAGGACTCCCCTAGAGTCGACCGAGTCCAAGTAACGACTGGATCCGCTGATAACGGTCAGGAGTTACCCCGAGTGGGTTGGTCATGGAGGTCAAGACTCTCTAGTGGAGGAATCGACCGAGTTCAAGTAATGTTTAGAGACGCTCCACCCCGTGGCGTCCTAAAGTTACAACGAGTAGGCCAACCCGAGTGGGTTGGTCGTGGAGGTCAGGACTCTTTGAAGAGTCGATTGAGTCCAAGTAACGTTTAGAATGCTGCACCCATAGCGTCCTAGAGTTACAACGAGTAGGCCAACCCGAGTGGGTTGGTCGTGGAGGTTAGGACTCTCCCCCAGGAGTCGACCGAGTCCAAGTAACGGAGGGAGATGATGAACTCATTGGCGTCCCTGGTTATAATGAGTAGGTCAACTCGAGTGGGTTGGTCGTGGAGGTGAGGACCCGTAAGAGTTGACCTAGTCTAAAGTCGACCTTTGAGGAGGACGGTTGAGTAGGTCAATCCGAGTGGGTTAGTAGGGAGGTTAGGGCTTTCTTGTGGATAAGTTGACCAAGTCCAAGTAGCGCTAAGAGACGTTGCACACCGTAGGGTCCTAGCGTTACAACGAGAAGGCTGCACCCCTAAGGGGTCGGCCGTGGAGGTGAGGACGTGCCAAGGTTGACCGAGTCTAAGTAACTCTAGAGTCAAGACCGTTACACCTTCAAAGGGTAACGGTCAGGAGTTACGCCGGTATTCATATCCAGCTTAATGACGTACGTTTCTAACTGCCGGCCATTAAGCCGCCCATAAGTGAGCTGCAGCGGTTACGAAACCGACTGCTATTTGAAGTCAATTCATTCTCCATTCCAGGGGACGACGAATCTTAAGCTAAATTACGTTAAGTATTATTATGCCATTCTGTGTTCTAAATTATTCTTCTAAAATCTCGTACTGACTTAGGCATCAAAGGCCATGTAGCTCACACCACACCAATGTGTCCTAATTTGCGCTTTTTTGTAGGCTTTTTCGTCCTCAGTTAAACAAATCTTAGTGTAGATATACGTTGACCATTTTTCGGCATCAGCAGATATGAATTACTAAATAACTTCTATTTGTGCAACTAATAGCCTTAAACTAGAACAAAGACGGAAGGAATAAGGAAGAAGAAAACTTCTAGGTAAAAAAGGAAGAAAAAGATATGGAAAGAGAAAATGATATATAAAGATTATTTTAACAAATAAGCTACAATTAAAATCCATATGCTATATGCTATACAACGTAAATTCCCTTTTTCTAATACATAATTTATTTATAGTTATCAACTAGCTATTATTAATAAAATAGTCTATTCTGAGTTATATGAATGTTCAATAGAGTACAAAAAAATCCTTAATTAATAGCAATTTAATTAACTATTGGTGTAACTTATTTAATGGATCTAAAGACCAAGAAATTAGTAATGAGTATTAATAATTTATTTAATGGAGCTTAAAGAGGCGAGAATTTGGTTGGAAAGGTGGTTTCAATGAGGGTGATATAAGACAACGAAGGGAAAACATGATTGAGCCTTGGGTTTTAGAGAAAAGTCGAAATGTTGTTGTTTGATAGTATAAGGGGAGGTACACGTTGAGCTGACATGACTAAAAGCACGTAATATGTCTGGTGTTGGTGAACAACGTAACTTTACTATTTTTCCTTAAATTATATAAGAGAGCAATTAGAATTGGCATGTTCTCGTCTCAACAATTGAGCGAAGCTGAAAGTTCATGATCAATTGTAGGTTGGAATAGAGGTATTGAATTCTTTAGGGTGTTGGGCACTAGTGAGAGGTGGTGTCTAAGTGTTGAGTGTAGGAAAATGCCAGTGAATGCTATTTTACAATATATGATAGGTGAACAAAATAAGTTGAAAGATTAAGTTGGGTTGATATGTATTTATGAACTAATGTATGATTCGCTTGCTGGGAGGATTAGACAAATCTTAGAATGTAGTAGTGTGAAGTTGTAGTGATGATAATGATTACACCAATGGTGGAGTAGTAGTGGTGACAAATACAACAAAGGGTAATGTGGAGGTAGATAGAGAAATGATTCAAATCGAGGTACATTTGATGATAGAATGGTAATGGATGTGGAAGAAGACTAGTCTGAAAATTGCGATGAATGAAGAAAGAAGAAAATAATACATGATCTTAGTAGAACCATATAAATATGTTATAGAAAAATGTTGGTGTGTACTAAGGTCACACCGGGTGTGATAGCTGAGTTTAGTAGGATATTAGTTATGCACTGAGGCGAGTTTGATTTCAGTATAAAAATGATCATTTTTTTTTTGGAATTGACAAAGAAATGACAGTGTTGTCTAAAGGCACCTTCTAATATCGAGGTGGAGTTTACGTATGGATGTTGAGTTTTGACTTGAGTAGTGAGTTAAAGTGTAGAAAGAGGTGCTCTAGGGCTATATAATGTGACATGTTGTGAGTAAGTTCTAGAGAACGTCAATTGTTCTCTCTCTATGTATGGTACTTTTGTATCAATGGTTGAATGAGAAGTGTTTGATGTTGCTTCTAAGCCTTCGATGATCATTGAGCCAAAGAAGGTGAATATTCTACATGCCAATCGTAGTTCAGTTAAGGTGAATCAAATGTTGGTTTCAATTTATGTGGTTAGTGACATTTTCACTTATCCCTTTTATTAGTGAGGACACTATAAGGTTCATGAATGACTTTCTATAAAAGTTGTAAGATCATGCATGTTTTTTATGGGTATGGTTAAGTTTAGATGCAGTGGAAAAGTGAAATAAGTTAGGTTGGAGTCGAAGCCTGTTAATATGGTGATAAAAGTATTAATTCTAGAAGAGTGAGTTCAAGGTTTAGGATGTGTTGAACTTATGTGTTTAGAGACACATGATGTAGCTTAAAGATATTGTTTTACTTGTGAATCTTAAGCAATGTTTAATATTTCATAAGTGTGTAGTGGAAAAAAGTAGGGGAATGAAGTTAAGGCTTAAATGAACAAATATCTCATTAGGGTTGAATGGTGTATGCAAGGGTGGTATATGGTGTGATCGGCTTGAACTCTATGTCTATTTATGTTATGAGTATAACCTACTTCTTAGTGAAGTATGTCTAGTAGGGATTTACAAGCGTGTATGAATAAGAGATATTTATATCAAGGTATACAATAAAATTTGTAGTTCTTTTTGAAGAATAAGAGTTGTAAGACCTTAAAGAAAAGAAAGATCAAGTATAATGTTGACCAAGTTTGAGTAACGTTATTTTGACTTGGAACACGACGATGTTGTTAGGTGTGCAACACGTAGTCATTCACTCACGCTTACGCGATGTGGCTTTTTTTATTTTTAAAGGAAATGACATCGTTTCACCTTTCTTTTAATTTTGATTCATGTAGATTATATCATTTTTTTAGTGGGTGATCATGTTTATAGGGGCTTAAAGCTCAGTGTTGGGTGATGCGTACGTTCTACCTCAAGTTGGAGGTATGTAGTTATGTTTCTATGTCGTATACATTCTTAGTTGTTGTAGGAATGTCAGGAAACTAGTATGAGTTGTTTGTTGTGTTGTGCTCTTTTAGAGACATGTGTCAATTGTTAATGCTTCTTTGTCGTCTCTTTGAGAAATGTATGAGTTGTTAGTGAAGTTTCACTCTTCTAAGGTTACGGTGTGTTACCAGCTGTGTTTCACTCTATTAAGAGTGCAATGTGAGGTGTTAGTGATGTTTCACTTATTAAGAAGTGCAAGGTAAGTTGATAAAGAAGTTTCACTCATTTGAGGCTGCATGATGAGTTGGTGCTATTGTTTCACTCTATTGAGAGTGTAGTATGAGTTTTTAGAGATGTTTCAGTCCTTTAGAAATGCAAGGTGAGTTAATGATATTTCACTCCTTTGCGAGCATAGTGTGAGTTGCTAAGGGCGTTTCACTCATTTAAGAATGCAGAGTGAGTTATTAAAGATGTTTCACTTTTTAGAGAGTGCAGGATGAGTTGCTAAGGTTGTTTCACTCCTTTGAGAGTGTAGAGTGAGTTGTTCAAGGCGTTCAATCATTTCAGAATGCACAATGAGTTGTTAATGATGTTTCATTTCTTTAAGAGTGTAGGGTGAGTTGCTAGCATTGTTTCACTTATTTGGGTGTGCAGGGCGAGTTGGAAGCAAATTTTCACTCTTTTAAGAGTGGAAGGTAATTTGCAAATGGTGTTTCACTCTTTTGAGGGTACATGGTGAGTTGCAAACTGTGTTTTCCTCATTATATAGTGCGGCGTGATCTGTTAGCTATGCTTCACTCATTAAGAGTGTAGTTGCACTTGTGAGTTGAAAATAATATAGTGCACTTGAGTGATACATGATTGTTTGTAGTGTTAATTAAATCATGTTGGAATGGTATGTTATGAGTCTAGAAGTGAATGTATATGAATATGTGATTTGTCTTATTGAATGATTAAGTATGATAAGGTAATAAACCCTTCATATTTTCAGAGGAATACTCAAGGGTATTCGTGACCCTAAAGAAAACCTTTGTTTCTGCACCAATAATAATCTCTCTAGATTGGACGAATCCATCTGAAGTTATGTGTGATGCGAGTGATTATGCAGTTAAGGAAATTCTAGGGTAGAGAGGGGTGAAGTTAATTCAACCAATCTATTATGCCAGAAAAACCTTGACGAGGCTCAATTGAATTAAACCACTACCGAGAAGGAGCTTTTAGCATTGATGTTTGCATAGTTTTTTAGATCATAATTAGTTGAATCAAAAGTTACAGTGTATACATATCATGCTAAAATTAAATATTTCATGACTAAACCAAATACCAAGCCTAGATTAATTCGCTGGATCTTATTACTTCAGGATTTTAATTTAGAAGTATGAGATAAAAAAATGTGTGAAAATTTTATGTCAGGGCATTTATCATGCTTAGAGCATTCAGAATACGATGCATCCAGCATCGCCATTCACGATAGCTTCCCTGATGAGTAGTTACTTAAGTTAGATGTCATGCAAGTGATGTAAACTCCATGAGTTTTTAACATAACTAACTATTTTTATACAAATATCAAGCTAACTGATTTATCAAAGTAATAGTTAAAACATTTCTTACATGGTGCTAAATTCTATTTCTATGATGAACCCTATCTTTATAAGCAATGTTACTAGAGATGTCCATTTTTTCTGTGGGGGCCAGGCCTCGTGGGGGGCCACTCCTAAGGAGGCATTGAATCTCTGATTATGTGGTGAATGAGGGAGTGAATGGGGACAAAAAAACGTCCCTGCAAACTAAACGGGGATTAGGACGGAGAATACATTTGCCATCCCCGATTCCCTATTATCCGCCTTGTTTATATATTATTTTATTTTATTTTATTTTATGCATTTATATACATAAGAGTTTTGAAATTTTTATTTCTATAGATATTGTTCTTACATAGTTAACTATCTAATTTAAACTAATAAACATTTATTTTAGCTACTGAAAAAATTATCTAAATTAGTGTAAGTTGATTTAAGATTAAGAAAGTTTGTCAAAATTTAGGAATAATAAAAAGAAAAGAAAATTTTAAATGGGGAATAATTTCTCATGGGGAACCCGATCCCTATTCATTCCTCGCAACTAATCCCCACCCAGTTCCCTAAAAACTTTTACGGTGAATTTTGCGGAGATAGGGATTAAAATTGGTAGCGAGGATGGGGATTGTTATGCCATCCCCATCCCCGCTCCGCTCCGTGGACATCTCTATGTGTGCCTATGACATGATCCGAAAATGTGTAAGGGAAGATGAAATGTTAGACATTCTAATTTTATGTCATACTTCGCTTTATGGTGGTCATTTTGAAGGAGCAAGGATAGCATCTAAGATTTATCAATCTGGTTTGTATTTGCGTACTATTTCCAAAGAAGGCCATTTGTATGCTACAACATGTATTGCGTGTCAAAGAAAAGAAAATATTGGCAAGAAGAATGTAATGCCTATGAACTACATTCTCCAATTTGTTCTCTTCTATGGTTGGAGCATTGACTTCATGGTCCCATTTCCTCCATCTTTTGGCAGCTTATATATTCTAGTTGAATTGATTACGTTTCCAAATAAATGGAAGCCATTACAACTCCACTAAATGCCGCTAAGATTGTAATTAAGTTTCTTAAAAAAAACATTTTCATGCATTCAGGACATCAAGAACATTGATAAGTGATGAAGGATCACATTTTATAATTAGGGCAATGACTAATGTGTTGAATAAGTGTAATCTGAAATATCGCATTATAACATCCTATCATCCCCAAATGAATGAAAAAGTAGAGATCTCTAACTAAGAAATTAAAGGAATATTAGAAATAGTAGTTGGACCTACAAGAAAGAATTGGTTCTTAAGACTAAAGGTTGCTCTTTGGGCATACAAGACCGTATTTAAAACTCTCTTAGGAATGTCCCTTTACAGGTTAGTTTGTGGTAAAGCTTGTCACTTACCAATGGAATTCGAGCAAAATGCATACTAGACATTAAAGAAATTAAATTTTGATTTACTTACGGCTGGTACTATAAGACATTTACAACTTCTAAAGTTAGAAGAGATAGACAATGGGCCTATGAAAATGCCAAAATGTACAAAGAAAAGACAAAGAAATTGCATGATAAACACATTATGCCAAGGGCTATCCAACCTGGGCAACAATTTATTCGCTATAAATCAAGACTAAAATGATTTCCTGAAAAGCTCAGATTAAAATGGTTTGACCCATTTCGAGTTGTAAAGGTACATGACAGTGGAGCAGTTGAGGTCCAGAACATCCAGAAAGACCATTCTAAATGGCCAGAGATTAAAACGTTATTAGGGAGGAGAAATCCAGCATGGATGCACTTCTCTAAACCTAGCTAAGGATTAGAGCAGTCTGGATGTGAGGGACATTTCTTGCAGTATGCAAATATATGTATATCTTTTGTATGCCTTATATATAATTTATATTGTCTTTTCTTTTTTCGTTGTTTTTCTTTTCTTCTATTTTTCATTTTTAGATAACTTTTTTTTTTGTTTAATATAGACAACATTGGTTAAAAATAGTGCAAAAAGCAATGTGGGTAGCATTGGAATAACACATTCGATTATTGCTTTTTTTAAAATAAAAAAATAGACGTTAGAGACTCAATAAACGTGTCAATGTAGTCGTTTCGACGACTAGTTTATCCACAACGTCTACATTTGTGAAAATTGACCAATGTAGTTGTAGTTGTTGAACAACCATAATGCGCTAGACTTCTTAAAGACCAAGTCAACGGTCATATTTTTAGTATTTTTTCCTATTCAATTCCTATTCATGCCTAATTTCTACCTAATCTCTCAAACTCTCTTAAAATCTCTAATTCACTTCAAGCTCTCAATCTTTCTCAAATTTTTCTTCAATTTCTATTAATAATCCACTGGCCTCACACATAAGATCGAAGGTAGCAGTTGGTAAGAAGGTCATGTTCTCTACATTTAAGAGGAAGGACGACATCCCAGATGTCAAATTAGAGAAGAAGTATGTTTCTCTCATCAGAAAGAGGAAAATAGATGTTTCGCCATATGTGGTGCGCAACACGAATATGGCAGGCACTTCAGCAAAGACCATCATTTCCAAACCTCTAAGTGTCATTCCAATCTAGAAAATTTTACCTGAAAATCTGCAAGGATTAGTGTTAGAGCCAATTGTCATCGAAAACCGTTCGAAAAGCAGTAGAAGAAGTAACAAGTAACAGAGGAATTGGAATACTCTTTTAGAGAAGATGTAGAGGAAAAATGCATGAAGCCCAAAAGTGATGTAGGAGACGTCGGTGGAGCTTACCGCATTAAGTAATGAGAAGGAAGAAGAAGAGAAAGAGAGAGATAGAGAAACAGATGAAGTGGGAGAAGAATAAGCCATAACTGGAGAAGCATCATGATGAAGTGATTACCTACTAAGTCTTATGATGAAGAATATAGTATGCCTATGTATCAACGATATTGAGATTACCTGTCGAGTCTAAAAATAAAGTAGATGATATGTCTAGGTATCATAAGTAGTATGATTACCTACTAGGTCTTATAATAAAGTAGATAACATGTTTGCATATCATGATTGATGCGATTACTAGCTAGGTCTTATAGTGAGTGATATGGAATGCCTGGGTATCATATGTAATATGATTATCTTTCAGGTCCTTAAGTAATTAGACAAAGATTAACAATACAACA
The DNA here is from genome assembly GCA_037832605.1 of Cyclanthera cordifolia. NCBI lineage: Eukaryota > Viridiplantae > Streptophyta > Magnoliopsida > Cucurbitales > Cucurbitaceae > Cyclanthera > Cyclanthera cordifolia. The sequence goes on along the minus strand of JBBMEG010022118.1, from coordinate 1,030 downwards.
TGCTTGTATTTATAAAATATTTTGTGCAACACTAACATGCTTACCTAACAGGGAATCACAATACAACTCAGTAAAATATACGTGTCAATCAAAAATGCCTCAGACATATAAGTCAACTAGTGTTTCAGCTCATATCATACATCTCGTTTGACAAAACTATCATGCTTACCTAACAGGAAAATAAAGGTACCACTCACGAATTATACGAGTCAATCAACATGGAAATGGACATACAAGTCAATCAATATTCATATCATCATGAGAGGAACAAAAATGCATTACATGCTATTTAACCCTTTAAAAATGCTCATAATTACCCATAAGTTCTAAGTTATAGTAAACAGTTCCTAACCCTCGCTTAATTCGCTTAAAGAAAGGTAAACTGAAGCTCTTGGAAGTTCTTAGACCAAAACTAGAGAAAATAGCATTAACGAGTTAGAATTAGCTAACAAAAAAAAATTCAAACCGAAGAAAATAACCAAAATAGACTACCTAAATAATATCTCCTGCAAAAAGTTAGGTGAGTGTGACTGGGCCGTGAGGACGTGTGACTAAGCCATGGCGACGTGTGGGGGAAACTTATCAGCTAGTCAAATGGAAGTACCGAAACGTGAACTAAATGCCTAGAGGACAAAATGTAGGCTCGGAGTTGACGTGGCGCGCTAGGAGTGGGTGCAAGTAGCTTCATGACGCATTGGCATTAGGTTCCAAACTCATCAGGTGAAGTCTCAGTCTGGTTGATCTCAAGCTCGAAAGTTGGTCCAGTATGCTGGTGATACGTTGTGGCCTCTATGTAAGTGGTTCCTTATCAAAATGGACGATGCTAGACATGAAGACTGGTACCTTAAACTCTGTTGGTGGCAATATCGGTACAGACCTCAACTATTTTCTGATTGGCTCCACTCTCCTAGGTAGGGGCGCTAATAGAAAGACGACACACGGTTGAATGTTATTGTAACAACCCGAGTTTTATGATTTAATTTAATTAATAATTTATTGATTTTCCATGATTTTACTAGGCTTGAAATTA
>JBBMEG010022098.1:13616-24402 GCA_037832605.1 Cyclanthera cordifolia | reverse complement strand
GCGTAAAAACAAAATGAAATAAGAGAATTACAGCCTCAAGGGATGAATTTGAATTGAAGAGAACAATTCAAAACTAAAAAACATGTTCCGGCATGACTTTGTTCATCGTTATGCTGCAAAATTTGTTGGTGTTTGTATATATATTTTTTTTCTATGTGTTTAATTAATTTATTTAGAAGTTAGAATTTTTTTTGGAAACCTAGAAAGTTAAAAAAAAAAAAGGGTAGAAATTAGAATTTGTTTAAAAGCTAGATTTTTTTTAGAAGGTACTAGTGTGTGGTGGTTTAACATTTTAAGGCATAAAAGAGAATTGATGTGCTAGTTTGACCATCAATAGCCATAAAAGATAATTGAATATAAAGTTAGTCATACAAAAGAATTAATGACAAAGATGGTAACCATAAAAAAAAAAGAATTAATAATAAACAGACATGGTAAGCCAAAAAAAAAATGATGATAGGCAAGGTTAGAAATAAAATGAGAATTGATGATAGGTAAGGTAAGTCATAAAAAAATTGATGACGGGCAGTGTAAGCAATAAAAAATAATCGATGACAGGCAAGGTAAAACCATAGAAAAGAATTAATGACAGGTATAGTAAGCCATAAAAAAGAATTGATCGTAGACACATTCCTCATCAAAACATATAAAAATGAGCGCTTTAGCCTGCCACCAATTGTTAACAGTGTCGTTTTGTGTGTGTCATCTTTAACATGCATCTTCAAATCTTTTATGTTTGCAGTATAGATGGCACGCTCGGATCCACCATTATATATCAAATATGTCAGTGGCTACCCGCCATCAATTCTCTGTTTTCTATTAGTGAAGATTTCATCTATATACAACAATATAAATGTTACTTTCTTGTCAATGATCTTCTTATAAATACAAGGTTCATCAGCATTTTGCTCAAAGCCATATAGTTTTTATCACATCATTAAAATCTATTGTTCAAAGATCTAGACGCTTGTTTTAATCCATAAATAGATTTAACAAGTTTGTAAACTTTTTTCTCTGGTTCGTTGGATTCAAACCCTTCTGCCATAAAAGGATTTAACAAGATTCCCTCTTCAATATTTCCATTCAAGAATGTAGTCTTGACATTCATCTTGCATACCTTATAATCAGAATATAAGACCATGAAAAAGATGATTCTTATAGACTTTAACATAGCAATAAGGGAGAAGATTTCTTCATAATCCACTCCTTCTCTTTCAGTGAAGTGATTTGCTATAAGTCTAGCCTTGTAGGTTTGCACCTTCCCATCTACACTCATTTTTCTCTTATAGATCCACTTCCATCCAATAGGCCTTACAACATTTGGTATATCTACAAGTAACCATACTGAATAGGAGTACATCGACTCGATTTCGAGATTCATGGCTTTTACATTTCTTCTCGGTCAATATCCTCCATTTCCTTTCTAAAAGACTGAGGTTCTTCAACATTATCTTTGATAATGTTTAGTGTCTCCAAGACATCTGTATAGAGAACTAGATTACTCATAATCCCCTACTATGTCTAGGCATATGGCTTTCCTGACTGGGCAGGAGTTTACTATAAGTTTCCAACATCAATTGTTGGTATGCTGTCAACAACCCTTGTTGACCTTTGATACCTCTCATATATGAAAGTTAAATGCTAATCTTAAAGGAGTTTTCAAAAATAATATTGTCACATATCAAAAGATTTTGAGAATAACAATTGCTAGAGCATTGTATCATGTGTAATTATGTGAAGTAGCAATCTTTGTGAATAATGTGATTTTTCAGCAATTTAATGTATTTATGTGCATGATTATGTGATTAATTATATCTTTCACTAGAGAAGCTGAATATGAAATTTCTTAATACTTATACATGATATTGAAGTCTCAAATTAAAGGCATTGTTTAGCTAAAACATATTGACTGAAGACCGAAAAGAAGTTAAATTGAAGAAAAGTAATTGTTTTAACGCTTGTTTTACTTAACATGCGGCAAAATCTTAGAGGTGGTGTGAATCCCAAGGTAGATTGGATTGATCTCAGCCGTTGATGAGTTTTGTATACATTGTTTGATTGTGAAAGTAATTGTATGCACGAAGTGATTTCCAAGTCATTTTATAAATTCTAGTTAGTTTTTAGAGAGAGAAATTAGTTGAAGTAGCTAAAGTATTGGACGCGAACGGAAAGTTGAGATCTAGAATTGTTATTTTTGGCATTCTTTGATCTAGACTTTTTCTCTCTTCTCCTATCTTTTACTTTTGATTCATTGTTTGCTAAATTCTATTTTGTTTTGATTTCGATTTTAGGTTGTAACACGTTTATTTGATTGTTCGTCTTGTTCTTTGATTACTCATATAAGTTTCAATTTGATTTGATCTGCTGAGTTTGTAATTGATTCGATTCTTTACTTTGAGAGAGGAATTATAGATAAGATTTGTATTTCATACATTAGGTTAACAATATTTCTCTTGCTATTTCGTGAAAAGTCAAAGATAACCTTTTTACTATTGTTGATTGACTTAAATTTAATATTGAATGTTGTGACTCGAGAAAGGCAATTATTAAAGTTAACAGTTGTTCATTTCTTACCACTATGTTCAATGCTATAGCATTATGAATCCATAACCTAATCTAGCTGATTTCTATCAAGTAAATATGTATTTTGTGTTATTGTTGCTTTGATTAGATAACTGTTAATCGCGTAAGCATTTATGATTCCATTTAGAATCAGATCATTTTGCCCACATAATTCTTACATATTGATTTAAAAGTGAGCATAATGAAATCCCTGGGTAAGAATGACCTTTTATAAGTAGTAAAGGTTGACTACAACAGACTGTGTACACTTGCACATTTTGATCTCAAGTAGTTTAATTTTGACAAGATTATATTGCATAAGCAAAAAAAATTGAGGTAAATAAGGTTGCAACAAGTTTTTGGTGTCGTTGCCAAGGATTTGTAATTTCAATTTTCACTTTTAAGTATTGTGTAAGAGTTTTAAATTAACTCGTGAACTAATTGAAATATCTTTTATTTTGAAAGATAGCCATTTGTATTAACGAGGCACGATTAACACAAGAATTTTTATTGTAAGACGAGCTCGAACGCTACTTGAAGAGGCTACAAAGAGAAAACGAAGGATGGCAGAAAATTAAGGTAATCTTAGACCTGTTAATAATTTGAATGCTGAAAAAGTAAATGAAAATTTGGTTATAGTTGCTAATGATAGATAACGTCAACTTAGAACTTATGTTATACAAGGTGTTAATGAATTACAATGAGGAAACATTAAACTTGAAATCACTGCTAGATCTTTTGAATTAAAACCTGTTATGTTTCAATTGCTGCAATAAATAAGATAACACTGCGCAAATTTAGGGTGTAGATGGTGGTCTGTGCCCGCCATCTATTCAAGCGACATCTTATGTTAAGATGGCGGGAACAATAGATGGCGGTCAATGCCCCCATCTATTGTGCCAGCCATCTTTTCTACAAGTCATATATTGTGTCAGCCATCTTTTCTGCAATCCATCTATTGTGCTAGCCATCTTTTATGTTAGACATCTTTTGTGTCTGTCATCTATTCTGCCCACCATCTATTGTGCAAGTCATCTATTGTGCCCGTCATCTATTCTATCCACATTTATTGTTCAAAAAAATTCTTGCCCCGTCATGTGCCCTGATTATGACATCTATTGTGCCCAACATCTAAAACTATTTTATTTCAGAAAAAAAAAGTTTATTAGATTTAACTTTATGGCAAATCCTTCAAACTTTCAATCTCAATTCTCCAACTTTCGAAACTTAATTTTCCAACCACCCAAAATCTTATTCGTCACCTTCAAAACGTGAACTCATTTTAACCTTCTTAACACCTAACTCATTTCAACCTTAAACTAATTGTAACTTTAAATATGCATCGCCCTTTTTTCAACCCTTAATCTATACTCTATAAAAACTAAAACTTTTCCTTCAAAATTTCGACACCATAACAACTATATACTATTATTCCCAAAATAAGTTAATCTGTACATATCAATTCAAATAGAAAAATGACATCAATAATAATCACAATGAGACTCTATCTCTCCAGAATCTATTCTTAATGTACATAATCTTGTCTTTTTACACAATCATATGAATTAAGAATTGAACAACTACTACTTTATAATTAGTAAATGACTACCGATATAGCTTGCCCACTCCAATCTTACAAAGTAAATAGCTTCTTGCGTGTAGTTATTTACGCTGTTGAACTACAAATATTGAGATAGGAATATAAAGTTAATATAAAATAGAGTTAAAAATTTATACATTACATTGAAATATATATATATATATATATAGAAAACGTATCAGTTTCTTGATGTGTTTATTAGTGTTGGTGATAATGTCGCGTATGTACAACTGAGCATAGAATCCAGACTCTACTGACCATAATTAAATAGAACACTACAAGTATAATTTCGATTATCATTAGTCCAATAAATTTTACTTATGAAAAAAATATTAAACAAGAAATGCTGGAATCTACTTTACCTTCACACATTTCCATATCAATGAAGTGTGAGTGTTTTATTTTGCACACGATATGCACTAACAAAGTCTATAAGTTCCATATTATGATAATAAAACAATACTCATTGAGTATTATATTATAACATTTTTATATAAAAACTTACGTATTTACAAGTTTTTGAAAATCTTTATCTGTTTCCTAATGATTTAGAGAATTTAGGATATACACCGTATTCTCTGATGGAAGTATGACTACCAAAATCTAGTGTCGCCTGCGATAATTAAACACACATTTTTTATCAACCATTTATGTTAATTGAAAAGAAATTATATTTTTTTACAAAATTTAAATTAACAAACCGTACCCGATGTTGTAAGGAAATATTACTTTTTGATTCATGTTCTTCATCATTCTCAGCCTATTTTCCAAATTCAAACAACTTTCTTCTGTTATGCCATGGAAATAGGCAAAACTAGCGTGGTCACATACGAGATAAGTACTCAGTATAGTCTCATTGTAGGATTTCCATATGAACCTTAAAGTAAATTTATTAAAATTGTTCATTCATCTCCATATATTGGATAATGTAGTCACGATCAAGAATGTAAAATTGTTCAGACCCAAACAAGTTTGGCGGTGTGGGAATTTGTATTATCTCTTTTGCGTCCATATTTCTTAGCGCATAACCATACACTTATTTCAACAATATAGGGAGCATTATTTCATATGATTGTTATGAATATTGGGACTCTGCAGACAAAACCTTCTTACTTTTATTCGATAAAGAAGGTTGTGACAAATCTTTCTTCGGATGGTCCTTTTTCGAATAGTCAGACTCAGAATGTTGTGATAAAAATATATAATTCTAAAATATAGATTTATACCATTTTTGGGGCAATCGAGGTTATCACCCACGCACGAGGCCATGGAACGTGTTTGATGGCTTGTTCGAGGAATTGCAATTCCTCGCTCAAAATAATAGGCAGGTCAAAATTTTCATTGCCATGTACAATCATATCAACCATCACCCACACGTTGTACTTCCCAAGAGGCATGCCATGTATTTTGTTAAATGCACCTCTTGATTCATACATTGTGCTAATTGCAACAATGTTATCTATGGATTCAATGGCAAGTTGACATGACATACCTTTTAAGAAAGACAATAATTAAAACAACTTATATATTAATACATACATACAGTTAAACTAGATAATATATTAAACGTATCTCTCCTAAATTAGTGATCAACTCTTCGTCAAGCCCTCCCATGTCCTCTCTTACGCAACCTTCGGCATCATCTCCGATGTAAACTTCGACATCATCTCCGGCTCTAACTTCGGCATCATCACTGACTCTAACATAGACATCATTTTTGATACCAACTTCTCCCACTACTTAGACACCATGTCCATGCATCGTAGAGATATTACTGCCAACACTTCCATTTTTGAATCGTTGAGTACTTCCATCATCGACATTTGTAGTACTTTGACGATCGTATTTGAAATACATGAATGTGACAATAAATTCACACATTCCTCTAGCACGCCCTTGATGTTCCGGTGTGCTAAATGCATCAATTAAAACATCTACACTGATGTAACTGATGAAGATTATCTTGTAACCAATTAATTTTTTTTATTAAATTGTATATTAAATGCAAAAAACTTTAAGTATAATAATAATCATGAACATAACACTTACAATTCCACTACACTTTTCGATAGTGTCTAGGTCTATCTCTTTGTTTTATTTTTTCGGGCTTTCATCCATAGCATTGAGCGATATAATGGATCAGTGGTATCATTTAGATCCTATGATAAAATTCACATCACGTTAAAGTATATGAAATGAGTACTAATAATAATATAGATAAAACTTAAGAGACTAGAATTACTGTTACTTACTAACTCTACAACCAACTTAGCATATCCCTTTCTTGATATACTGTGAGGACATATAAGTCGAGATTGCTTCTCTGATCATTCTTCACTTTTTTTCTGTATGTGTGACATATATGCAAAAGTTAGTCATTTTTCATTTTTATAAAAGTAGAAACATGCGTAAGTACCCTAAATGTTTTAGACAATCAATCTTTAACAAAATAATCTCATTGGTCTTTTGAGATGAACTCATATAAATGAGGTGGTGATGCATGAAGCTCAGGATGTTTATTTTGATAATTCTTGATATGTTTAGTAAGATTGTATCTAAACGTTCTGAATTTCTTCGATGCCGTTAACATAACCTTGTGTCTAGATCTAGGATCCAACACAAATGATATATGAAGAAAATAAAAATGTAGATTAGTAATATATTATGTCTAATGTATATTTATACGAATATGACTAATATAGTATTCAAGTTTTACCTCTAGGTAGTCCCATATTTTTTTCTTTCAGGTCGTTAGGGGCATTTTTCTTCCAATCAATACATGTTAGACATATAGATTGTCTAACAAGAGTTCCGATGTAACTTTGTGATTTACTACCGTTCTCGCCAATTTCCTGACCCTCGTGATTATACTGAACGAGGCGTTCACCAGACAACCTAGTTTGTACAAGCTCACACATTATTGTGATGCCTCTAGTAGATTGGTTATGACGAACAAAAGTGTTTTCCTCATGGATATCATCACTCTCGAAGTCAAACATAATATGAATCTGCAGAAGAAAGAATGTACGTTAAAATTACGATAATATAAAAAAGAATATAAATAATTAAAACAACATATTCCCCATTCGAAATATTTTCAATGTTTCTTTTACTCGAAACTAATTCCCCATGCCAAATCCACGTGGTATAACTTCCATCGATGCCATTAAAAAATAAATGATCTTTTACAATATTAACATTTTGAGATTTCACATTCACGCATTTCAAACATGAACAACAAATAACATTTGTCCCTTTCAAAAGTCGTAATGCATTCTCTATGAAAAGTTCAACTCCTAAACTGTATTCGGCTGACATTTGATTCTTAAACATCCACGACTTATCCATAACCAACTTAATTAAAAACTACCTACAAATTCATCATAGTGAAATATTATGAATAAAAAAGGTGCAAAGAGCACTTAAAGCAACAACCAAAACTCATTTTAGCCACAAAAAATTAGAAAACAAAAAATTAAATGATCTAATATGGTATTAGAGTTCAAAAAATTCAAAGAGTCGCCCCTAAAACATAATAAATTACTTCTCAAACAACACTAAAGCCACTAAATCACCAAAACATATATTCTCATACAAAACTAGTCTTACCTAAGGCTTCAAAAACTAATTTTTACTAGACTTAGTCAACAAATTTCCTAAGAGACAAATTACAAACTAAAAAAAATGAAATAAATTAATCAAATAAAGTTACAATACCTTATAAACTTTAGTTTTCTTGAAGAGAAAGTTGAAAATAGAAATGAGTACCCCAAGTTTGAATATCCAACAAGATAATAGTAGAGGATCAAAACTAGGAGCAAAATAGCCGAATGGGTGATGCTCTTGGATAACTCAAAGCTCGGGTGAAGAAATGGGCAGTAAACGGTGAAGAAATGAAGAAGAAAAGAGGAAGAAATGGGGAACATTGGGTTTCAGGTGAAGTTGGGCGGAGAAAATAAGGGGTAGGCGGGTTTCGGGTGAAGGGACAGAGAAAATCAGGGTGTAGGCAGAAAAAAAGATGCGGGCCTTATAGATGGTGGGTGGCCCAAAATATTTTCTGAATTCTTTAAAAAAAACATGGTGGGCCTTATAGATGGCGGGCTTCCTGCCATCTATTAGCCCGCCATAAAAAAGTACCCGCCATCTATTTTCCGACCGTCATGAAACATTCGTGTTTTGAAATTCTATTTTTCTAACCAGCCGTCTATACTCAAAATTGTTATAGTGTAATTTTAGAGCACACCTGTAAAAGATTCACACCGACAATTAAGAGCATTCGTGAATTTGTGTGATTCATTTAGGATCCCTAATGTGTGACAAGATAGTTTAAGATTGAGTATGTTTCCATGTTCATTGAGAGATGGTGCTAGAGCATGGCTAGACACTTTACCTAATGAAGATATAACCTCATGAACTGTGTTAGCTACAATATTTGTGATTAAATATTTTTCACATACTAGAAATGTGAAAATAAGGAATGAGATCATGAATTTTGAGCAAGGTGATGACGAATCAATTACTGAAGCATGAGAAAGATTCAAGGGATTGATGAGAAAGTGTCCACACCATGGAATTCCATTCGCGTACAGTTGGAGAATTTCTATTATGGACCGGACCCTAATGCTATGTTAGTTTTGGATGCATTAGCAGATGGTGCTCTAATTTCAAAAACATACAATGAAGATCATGAAATTTTAGAAAGGATTTCCCAAAATAACTATTAGTGGAAAAATACTAGAGGAAAGAAAGGAACGATGGAAAAATGGAAGATGAAGAATTGCCAGCTTCAAATGCTTTAATTGCAGCTATGACTGACACATTAAAAGTTTTGCAAAAGAACAATGTTGTGACTGTAGCTGTTGTTTAACCAAATGATGTAGCACAACTTGATACCTTAGCTTCTTTTGTATGAGGATATACTCTATCGATATAGAGAAGTCTTTGCTTATTGTGGCAGCGTTATCACTATGATGTTTGTCCTCAAAACCCAGCATCAATAATGTAGAAGGACCACATGCAAAATCAATTTGCTAACACATATAATTATCAAGGAATGTATTAACCATGGGAAAATCAATGAGCTAACTTGAACCAAGGATTTTATTAGCAGAACTACCATAAACCATTTTGAGGACCACCATGATTTGGTAATCAGAATATTTCACTTAACTAAGGTTATCCTTCAAATTAAAACATATCATTCTAAAAACTTGTCGTGCCATAGTAAAATAGTGGTAATTCAGCTGAAGTGTTGGTGAAAGAAAACCTTGCAAAAAATGGAGCCATGATTCAAAGGATATCCTTCAAATTAAAACATACCATACCAAAAATTTGATGTGGCTTAGCAAAATAGTGTGAATTCATCTGAAATGTTGCTGAAAGAATACCTTGCTAAGAATGAAGCCATGATTCAAAGTCAGGTGAAGAATTTAGAAATTTAGATGGGTCAATTAGCCAATCAACTAAAACAAAAACCTTAAGGTAAAGTACCTTCTGATACAGAGACATCATCATCAAGAGCAAAGAACAAAGAGCAAATCCAAGCAATTGAAGTTGTTCAAAAAGTTAAACAATTGTTCAAAAGCCTAAAGCATAATTAAGAAATAAAAATATCCATACAGATAAGAGCGATGTTTATCATAATAAAGATAACATAAGAAAAGAAGACCAAAAGGAGAGGAAACTACTTGAGATTTTAGAGGAATCTAAAAAGAAAAAGAAAACTAAGGAAACAAAATAGCAAAGAAGAAAGTTACAAAAAGAAGTGAGTGAAGCATGAAGTAGCAATGCTACAACAAAAGGTACAAAAATTGAAATAACCAAATTTGTGCCTCTACCACCATCATTTCCTCAAAGGTGAAAGAAGAATAAGTTAGAAGAAACACACTTTAAAAAAAATTTATGGACATATTAAGAGGAATTCGTATCACCTTCCATTGGTTGATGCAATGAAGCAAATGCCAAATTACATGAAATTTCTAAAAGAAGCAGTACCAGAAAATAGTAGATTTGAGGAATTTAAAGTTGTATTATTATATGAAGAATATAGTACAATAGTTAAAAACAAAATTCTAGATAAACAAGGTGATCTAGAGGCGTTCACTATACCAATTTCAATTGGAGGTCAGCATTTAAGAACACTGTGTGATTTAGGAGCAAGGATTAATTTAATGCCACTTTCTATCTGTAGAAGATTTAGGTTAGGAAAAGCCTGACTCACAACAAAGACATTGCAATTGGTAGATCTCTCTATCACACAACCCAAAGGAAAGCCAGAACATGTGTTAATCCAGGTGGATAAATTCATTTTTCTAGCTGATTTTACTATCTTGGACTTTGAGCCCGATAAAGAAGTCTCAATCATCTTAGGAAGACCATTTCTAAAAACAGAAAGAACTGTAGTTGATGTATATGAAGGCACAATCACTCTATGAATGATCAATTGTTATAGTTCACTGTCATTAACTCCATGTGATATCTTACTGAAGCAGAATATTATGCAACCATCAATTTGATCGAGGAATTAATTAAGTGTAAGAGAGTGAAAAACCCTATAGAGAAAAAGAGTTGAAATGACTATTGCTATTATATTAATAAAACTCTCTTGTATTACAGCAAAGATGA
>JBBMEG010022098.1:0-13516 GCA_037832605.1 Cyclanthera cordifolia | reverse complement strand
AACCCTATAGAGAAAAAGAGTTGAAATGACTATTGCTATTATATTAATAAAACTCTCTTGTATTACAGCAAAGATGATGCTACCTTTTTATAGGTAGGTTAAAAGGAGAAAATAAAGGATAAAAGTACAAGTGTTAGCAAAGATAAAATAACCCTTCTTAATAACAAATTAACTCCCCCGCAAGTAAATCAGGTTTAAAAGCACTGAGAGCATGGAACGAATGCTGGAAAAACGAGTAGTTAGAAGTGCTTTGGTGAAGATGTCGGCCAGTTGGTGTTCTGACTTAACGAATTGAATGCGTAGTTGCTTGGATAAAATACGTTCACGAACGAAATGATGATCAATTTCAATGTGTTTTGTTCGTTGATGCTGGACCGAATTTTCTGCAAGGTACGTAGCTCTAATGTTGTCGCATAGAATAACTAACACTGTGGGCACACGAAACCTGAGTTCCTTCATCATTGAAGAGACCCATAACACTATGGCCGCTACATTGGCTAAGGCTTTGTATTCAGATTCCACATTGGACCGAGATAGTGTTTAATGTTTAGAAGATGACCATGATATTAAATTGGATCAAAGTTGTCGTTAAGTTGGAATGTATTTCCCAACTTTCTAATGTGTAAAGTTAAGACTTAATTACTGCTACCTGGTATTATAATGTCGTTAACATATATAAGTACAATCACAATATCGATACCTTGTCGAAGGAAAAACATAAAAAGATCATACAACGATTCTATGAATCCCTATTGCAATAAGCACGAGCTAAGTTTGTGGAACCAAGCCCGAGGAATTTGTTTTAATCCATATATAGCCTTATTGAGTTTGCAAACATTTTTAGGATAGTCTTTGTTGATGAAACCAGCTAGTTGCTCCATAATTACTTTTTCACTTGGGTCCTCGTTTAGGAAAGCATTTTTGACGTCAAGTTATCGTAGGGGCCAATTATGACTAATGGATAAAGTAAGAATGATCCGAGCAGTTGATGGTTTAATGACACGGCTAAAAGTGTTAAAAAAATCTAACCCTTGAGTTAGGGTGAATTCTTTAGCAACGAGGCGAGCATTATGCTTATCAATCAAGCCAACTGGTTTCATTTTCAAGCGAAACATCCATTTGCAGCCAATTATTTTTCTATCCTAGGGTATTGGGATCAAAGTCCATGTGTTGTTGGAGATGACGACTTCGAATTCAGTTTCTATAGCAAGTTTCGATTCAGGGAAGGTCAAAGCCAATTTGTGTGATACCGGTTCAAAAAGAGCGGGGTTGGATGTAACATTAGAGGACCAAGATTTTAGTTTGAAATACCATGCTTGGCCCGAGTGATCATCATATGAATATTGAAGCTAGATGGTTGAGCAATGGATATGGCTGGAGGAGGATTGAAAACTGATATGGAAGCTACTAGTTGTTGTGAGGAGGAAGAATGACTATGGTGTATAAAATTTGAAGGGTTTGTCATTATATTGGAATGAGGTGGAGTAGTTGACAAATTTATATGATTTGAATTAAGAGATGGTAGAACACTGGACGGATATTTGGAAAGAGTAATGTGTCTATTAGGAATAGGGATGAGAGAGGGGAGACGAGTGGCACATTAGGATTCGTGGGAGTATTTGCAATAAAATTGGGAGAAAAAGTGGTAGGGGAAAGGACATTTGGAAGAGTGATGAGTGGCTCAGATGTGTGTAGGTGATTAGTGGATCGTAGACGACATGTTGAAGTAGTGGTATTGGGCATTGAATTTTCCAGCAGTGTTGGTAGAAAAGGACGGTTGGAATTTCAATTAGTCTAACGTTGGACAGATTGGCATGCCATTTGATAAGGAATTGACGAGATAAAAAATGATTAGGGAAATATTGTTTGAACACTAGGATAGTTCGTTTGGTGTGTTTAAAAGAAAATTGAGTTTCATTAAACAACACATGGTGGGAGACATAGAGTTTACCACAAATATGATCAAAACAAATGTACTCCCAATGATTTAAGCTGAAGCCTACCAGTACACACGATGTAGATCGAAATTGGAGTTTATGGTTATTGAAGGGTCGAAGCTAGGGTTAGCGAAGACAACAAAAAATTCGAAGAAGAGTATAATTTGGTTATTTATTGTAAAGAAGTAAATAGGGGAGTTATTATGAAGCACTAGTGTTGGGGATTGGTTGATGAGATGCACTGCTGTTTGAAAAGCAAATAGCCAGAACTCATGGGGAATATATGAGTGAGCTAACAAAGATAAGCTAACTTCAACATGTGACATTTTTTTCTTTCAACCTGAGCATTTTGTTCAGTTGAGAAGTATATGGGCAAAAGATACGATGAAGAATGCTTTCTTATCGTAAATAATTCAATAGGCTTCTGTACTTCCATCCCCAACTGATTGAATAAATTTTGTTGATGCCGAAAAATGGTCAACGAATATCCACAGTAAAGATTTATTTAGCTAAGGACGAAAGGGCCTGCAAAAAGTAAATTTAGGGCACACCGGTGTGGTGTGAGCCACAGGGCCTCCGATGCCTAAGTCAGAAACGGAATTAGGGAGAAATAGTTTAAAGCACTAAGAATGGCTTAAGGGTAATTAGCTTAGGAATCGCCCCTTGAAAAGGAGAAATGACTTGACTTTTATAACAGCCGGCCTTGTAACCGCTGCGGCTCACTTATGGCGATATAACGGTCGACCATTAGAAATGTCTGCCATTAAGCAGGGTATGAATACCGGCGTAACTTCTGGTCGTTACCCTTTAGAGGTGTAACGGTTTTGATTATGAAATCGGTCGACTCTTCGGAGAGTCCTAACCTCCACGGTCGACCCAATGGAGTCGACCTACTCGTTGTAATGGGCGACGAAATGGGGTACAACGCCTCCAAACATTACTTGGACTCGGTCGACTCTTCGGAGATTCCTGACCTCCACGGCCCATCCACTCGGATTGACCTACTCGTTACTGGACCCGAGAAGGGTAAGGCTGCAAGGGCCGACCCCGAGGGGGTCTTGGCCTTCCTTGGCCAACCAGCTACAAGAGCCGACCCCGAGGGGGTCCTGGCCTTCCTTGGCAAACCAGCTACAAGGGCCGACCCCGAGGGGGTCCTGGCCTTCCTTGCCCGACCCCGGAGGAGTTGAACTTGTTTGGTCGACCCCCGGGGGGTTGTGGCCTTTATTTAGCTGACCCTCGGGGGTCGATGATGGCGAGGCTGACCCCTAAAGGGTCAGAAATGGACATGGCCGACCCTCGGGGGGTTATGACCTCCATTTGGCCGATCCCCGGGGGGTCAGCAATGACCTTGGCCGACCCTAGGGGGGTCGCCGCTGGCATGGCTTACCCCCGGGGGGTCGTCAATGACTTTGGCCGTCCCTAGGGGGGTCAGAGCTGGCGTGGCCGACCCCCGGGGGTTCGAAAAGGGCTTTGGCCGAACCCCCTAGGGTCGTCACTGGCGTGGCCGACCCCTAGGGGGTTGGCAATGACTTTGGCAGACCCCCGAGGGGTCGGCGCTGGCGTTGCTGACCCTTTGGGGTCGAGGTCTCCATTTGGCCGACCCCGGGGGGTTGGCGTTTGCTTAGTTTTCCTTCATGCGGGTCCCAACCCCTTCCGAGTCTTTCGGGATATTTTTAGGTTATAACATTATCCCCACTCTTCATTTTTTAGCTTGCCGGATTATGAAGAGTGGTTTAGGTGCTTGCCTCTTTTTTGGAGTTTTGGATGTTCCAAAGTTACCTTTTTAAGAAAATAATATTTGAAAATCACTTTAGGCCATATTCTCTTTCATGAACATCTTTTCCTAAGTAATATTTCAACAAATAAAGTTTTGAGTTTAAGGAAAATATTTATTCTAAATAATTATATGAAAATGGCTATATTCTTTTTTCTAAGAATATCTTTTCCAAGATAATATTCTTATTCATTGAAAAATCACTTCTCCTTTTTAGGAAAATATTTACCCCACTTTTCCCATAACCTAAATTTTCCATAAAAGTTTCCTGCCAAAACTACACCCTCTTTTTTACCCCACTTTGGCCGAAAATTGCCTCCTATTGGGCTAGTATTTTCGATTTTTTCAAAGCGTGGTGGAGACTCGTTTTTCGATTTGGATTTTTGGAAAGCATCCGTCACGCCTTACTTTTTCGGTACGTACTCTCCTTTTTCTAACTTCATGCTAACGATTAAACATATTTTTCGAAAATTTCATCCTTAGGCACTTTTTTCGATTTTTGCCCGTTATGCATGTATGTCCGAATTTTTGGATTATTTAGGCTCTTTTTTCAAAGACTCGCCCTTTTAGAGTACTTTTTTGGAATTCGTAGGCTACTTAGGCACTTTTTATAAAGTCTTGCCCGTTTAACTTCCTATGGAGATTTTTAGGTTACTTAGGCACTTTAATAAAAAGTATCGTCTTTTTCACCACTTTATGAAACCTTTAGGTTACTTAGGCACTTTTACAAAAAATCTCCCCTTTTTCCTAACTTAGTTAACTGCAGATTACTTCTTACTTTAGCTGTTATGGATCCTTCGTCTGACTACGAGACCGAATCCCTTCACCTTCGGGCTTCCTTCTCACTTAAGAGGACTCGCCGAAGGGCCTTGGTGGTGGGATCAAGATCTCAAATGTTAGCTTCCATTTTGACTCAAGAATATTTGGACCACCTTAGGACCAAATTTCTTATCCCGGCTGAAATCACCCTTCGGCTTCCTCTGGCTACGGAGACGTATGCCCATCCTCCTCTGGGCGAGGTGGCCCTCTACACCATCATGTTTGACGGAGGAGTTCGGCTTCCCCTCATATTGCCTCTTCAAGAGTTCTTGGGTATGGCAGGGCTAGCTCCAGCGCAACTGGCTCCTAATGCCTGGAATGTCTTCCTTGGTGTTCACAGCCTTTGGGTGCACACCAGCTTCAAAGGTCCCTTTAGTGCCAGAGACCTTCTTTCGCTCTACCGCTTCTGCCAGCATCCCGATGTCACTGTGGGCTGCTACCTGACCCCCATAAGCAAGCTTTCTCCTCTAGTGGGGTGCCCCAACTTTTAGAAGGGGTCGAAGAAGCGCTGGTTCTTTGTTGGAGGACCTTGGGAGGCTCTAGGCGTCGATGCCTCGCTGGCAACTCCCACTGTCTTTGGGACATATGGTACGCTTACTTTCGCCTTGGCTTTATCTATCTTTTGGCACCGTACTAACTTTTTGTTTACAATGCACGAGAAACTTACGAGACTGTAATGTTCCTCCCCGAGGAGGTCACTCGTAGTGTGGCGTACCTAAGAACGAACTCGCTGGCACTGTACCACCTCCTTCCAACTCTAGCTATGCCAGTCGATTATAACTCGGAGTCCGCCATCCCGCGGAAGGGGTCGGCTCCAGGTATGCAACTTACTTTTTCCTCTAACTTTGCATGCCTCGAATACTTGAAATACGAGTTGACACCCTTTTACCATGTTCAGTGACCATGGAATATGAGCCTTCATTGAGGCATGCCTTCGATGCAGTGACGCATCAAACGTCTCGCCCCCTTGCCAGGCCTTCCACCGATGATACGGTGGACCTTACTTCGGAGGGCTGCTGAATCCCGCTTGGTGATGACGAAGACTTTCCTTTCCCCAAAATTCCAGAGGACTTGGAAGTTGGGTCGGACCCGGAGTTCGACGGTCCTAGCCTTAGTTTTGATCACATTCCTTCCGCGGCTCAGGTGGACTCAATTAGGCTTCGAACGCCAATACACGACCTTCCCCCTAGATTCAAGTCCAACCTTTTGTCAGGACCACACTATCCTACCTTGGACTCGTAGGAGGTAAAGACTCTGGCTTCCAACTTGTGGAATGAAATGGGGTCTTCCTCAGCTACTTTTCCCCTAGGAGATGCCTCCCAGGTCCTAGAAAAGGGGGCTCATCTGATGCACGAGGTATAATGACTCCTCTTTTTCCAGCTATACTTTGATTTTGAGTACGTATACTAACTTGTATTTTTGGTTTCTGTTTTGCAGGCATTCCTACACTTTGCTTCAGCTTCTCGTCCTCTCTCGGAGGACTTGGGTTACACCCGTTTTTCCTTGTATACCAATACTGACAAACTCAAGTGGGAACTGGTGCAGGCTCGGGAAGCTCAGCAAGTCACCGAGACTGCCTTAGTAGCCTCACGTACCTCTGCTAAACAGCCTGGAATTTAGCTGCATGTGCACGTCAAGATGACTTAGCTTCGCCCTTCGCTTTCACGATTCCTTGTGATCAACCTCGTGACGGTTGTCAGACTTCTCGAGCTCTGGAAGGGAGCGCCTTCCTTTCGTGCTTTCCTTTGGAGTTGACCCGTTCCCCTGCACTCATGTACTTTTGTGCCCTGGTGAGCAACTCGGCATAAGTGAGTAGTGTGCCTTTTTCCCCAGAGACCACAGGAACTTTTCATCCCTGAGTCCAGCGACGACTCCTGCGAGAGCCGTACTGTCGGAATACCCTTCAACGTCCAGCGCCTCGCTATTGAAGCGAGCAATGTACTCCCGAAGGGTCTCCTGGCTTCTTTGCCTCACGGTCAGCAAATGTGTGATCGATTTCTTCTAATCTCGCCCACCTAGGAACTGGGTGACAAACGCTCTGGCCAGCTTCCTAAATGAGGCAATGGATTTACGCTTCAGTTTCCTGAACCATCTTCGAGCTGGTCCAGCGAGCGTGAATGAGAACGCTTGGCACTTGATCGCGTCTCGGACTCCATGTAGCTGAATCCATGCCCAGTAGGAGTCTAGGTGCTCGACGGGATATGTAGACCCATCGTACTCCTTGATTACAGTGAGTTTGAATTTAGATGGGACGGACTCCTCCATGATCTCCTCGGTGAAGGGGGGATCGACGTGGTCAACCAGGGTGTCCAGGTCCAGTCCGTCTTGGCCCTATGCTTTCTTCATGCTCCCCAACTGGTCTTGAAGGAGACGAAGTTGGCCCAGCCAAGGTTGTGCCTTGGCTCCGTCACACCCCACCTCATTTTAGCATTGGTTGATCACATCCTTGAGATCCGTTCCCATGTCCGATCCCGCCGTATGGGCACTTGGAACTTTCGAGGGATGCGGGGTGGATGACCCTCGGGTGGTGCTCTTTGGTTGGCTACTCCGGACGGACTGCATCCGAGAGGACTCTGCCGCTTTTGATCCATTCCTCTGGTGGACTGAATACTCCTTCCTCCCGTCATTAGCGCCGAGTCGAAGTCGTTCGACTGGTCTTCGGTGCTAGGAATGCACCTTTTTTAGCGCCTCTGTGGCTAGGGCTTTCCATTTGGCAGGTTCCCGGACCATTAGAGCTATTTTTTCTACCACAGCCTTTTTCTTGGCAGGCGGTCGCTGTACCGCCTCCTGTGCTGCCTGTTCGTTCCCAGCATCTGCTACCTAAGCCAGAGGTGGTTGCCGGAGCAATTCCATCAGGCAACTCCAACTCTGTGACATTCCTTACACTCGTTCTTCCAAAGCAGTGAACTTTGGATCTGCATGCTCCAGTTCTTGTACAGCTACCGCACCCTTAGGATTCGGGTGGTTCTCGACATGAACAATGTTCTGTTCTCTGAAGGCAATTCACCTCGGAGCATGCTTGATGTCTGATTCGTCGTCGACACCGTGGTGGTGGCCGTTTTCAACATTTGACATTTTTGCAAGAAAATGGATTGGAATTTTAGCGTTTTAGGTAGAACACTCTCGTCCCCACAGACGACGCCAACTGTTGATGCCGAAAAATGGTCAACGGATATCCACAATACAGATTTATTTAGCTGTGGACGAAAGGGCCCTCAAAAAAGTAAATTTCGGGCACACCGGGTGTGGTGTGAGCCATAGGGCCTCTGATACCTAAGTCAGAAACGGAATTAGGGAGAAATAGTTTAAAGCACTAAGAATGGCTTAAGGGTACTTAGCTTAGGAATCGCCCCTTGAAAAGGAGAAATGACTTGACTTTAATAGCAGCCATCCTTGTAACCGCTGCGGCTTACTTATGGCGATATAACGCTCGACCGTTAGAAATGTCTGCCATTAAGCAGGGTATGAATACCAGCGTAACTCCTGTCGTTACCCTTTAGAGGTGCAACATTTTTTATTCTAGAATCGGTCGACTCTTCGGAGAGTCCTGACCTCCACGGTCGTCCCAATGGGGTCGACCTACTTGTTGTAACGGGCGACGCTACGAGGTGCAACGCCTTCAAATGTTACTTGGACTCGGTCGACTCTTCGGAGAGTCCTGACCTCCACGGCTCATCCACTCGGATGGACCTACTTGTTGTCAAACCTGAGAAGGGTAAGGCTGCAAAGGCCGACCCCGAGGGGGTACTGGCCTTCCTTGGTAAACCAGCTGCAACGGCCGACCCCGAGGGGTCGAAAATAGACTTCACCGACCCTCGTGGGGTTGTGGCCTCCATTTAGCAGACCCCCGGGGGTCGATGATGGCGAGGCCGACCCCCAAGGGGTCGAAAATGAACTTCGACGACCTCTAGTGGGTTATGGCGTCCATTTGGCCTACCCTCAGGGGGTCGGCAAGGGTGTTTGCCGACCCCCTAGGGGTTGGCAATGACTTTGGCCGACCCTCAGGGGGTCGGCGCTAGCGTGGCCAACTCCTGGGGGGTCGGCGCTGGCGTGGCCGACCCCCGGGGGGTCAGCAATAACCAACAATACCGAGTAAAGTCAACAATACATATTTAATTGCATAGCTGAATGAGTCTTTATCATGTTCTTAATTTGTGTAAATAGAGGCATTACTTGATCTTTGGTTTTAAGCTAATAAATCCAACAATACCGAGTAAAGTTATCAATAAACAATAAGAAATATTTGGCTCCATTTATCCCATCAATGGAAGAAGGTCTTCATACATTAGAATAAACAATTTTAAAAGGAAATGAAGCTTTGCTGAAATTTAAATTGAAAAGAAGTCTATGGTTTTTAGCCTTTTGACAGGATAAACAAACGTTTTTTTCGAGTTCATCCGAAATCCCCAATTTACAGATTAAAAACTTGCTTGACAATATCGAAGGTTGGGTGACCGAGACGAGCGTGTCATAACAATGAGGAAGAACTGGACAGCAATGCTTTTACGGTGGAGGCATTTGTTCATGCAGACTTTATGGAAGAAGACAACACGCCAAGTTTAAATAAACTATTATCAAGTATGCCTTGAAGAAGAGCCGTCTTGGTGTGAAGATCATTCACAACAAAAGAATGAGAGTAAAATTGAACTGAAGCTTTATTGTCATGACATAACTTGAATTTACTAATAAGCTTGTGAGAAATTGATGGAGTGTAAAGAACATGTTGGAGATTTATGGGGAAAGTACATAATGAAGGAAAATAACAATTACTGGTTTTAGATATGGAGATAGACGTACCATTGCTCATTGTAACGTGCTCTTGTCTAATATAAGGAACGAGGTTGAAGAGTGAGTTGAAATCTGGAAGTGAGATGGTGTGCAGCTCTAGAATCCATATACCATATGTCATCCGGGATCGAAGAGCTGGAATTGGGTGAAGGTCAGTAGATGTGGAAGCGGAAGCGTTGGTTAGAAGTGTGTGGGTGTGGTTCGAGAGTTCGATCACGGATTGTGATTTCGAGGGGGATTGAAGCTTAGATTAGCTCAACGATAACAATCGTTAGCAGTATGATTTGTGTAATGACAGATTTGGCACTGGGGTGGACTAGGATTAGAGTTGGTTTGTTGAGGTTGATTTTGGATAATAGGAGCTTGAACATGAGACGGTAAGGAATGATTGTTACCAGCAGCAGTAGAATGGGATGAATAAGATGCTTTGTTTTGGTTTTTCTGGTTTCCACGCTTGGACATTGAACTGTCCTAAATTTAAAAACCTGCAAAATTAGCTTGCATAGAGTTAAGTGTGTCAATACTAGTTTGACATTCTAACCGATATTTGTAACTTTGTAGCAAAGCCCGAACATCTTCAATGTGAGGAAGCTCCTGTCGATGTTGAATGGACGAAACAAACGCATTGTATTCGGATCCGAGCGCTTTCATATTATACATAACATGATCCTTGAGCGAGATTGGCTCGCTGATGCTGCTTGCTTGTCACAGATTTCTTTGATCTTTGAGAGAAACTGATTAACTAAAAGCCCATCCTTTTCTATTCATTGGAGTTGGGATTTTAGCCCAATGATACGAGAGGAAGAAATAGATTCGTAAGATCGGCGTAGAGATTCCTAGATGTCATAAGTTGTATTGAAGGAGATTATCTCACTTACTTTTTCTTCAATAAGAGAGGAATAAAACTATGACATAACCGTTCGGTTATATTGCTCCCAAAGAGTATATTCCGGGTTTGGATGAAGAAAAAGGTTATCCATGTATTGGGGAGGAGGTGGTATCGTTTCGTTAAGAAATCCTCCGAGACGAAGAGAATAGGCAGCGTTAACTTTATGGGAAAGGAGTGAGATACATTAGGTGAAATATGTGGAGGAAAAATTGGGGGTAGAGCTAGAGGTAAGGTTGTTTGCTGTTGGTGAAGCAGAAATGGAGGTCTAGGACTAGAGAAGGACGACGGCGGAATGTGTGTGTGCTGAGAATGTGAGAAAAAAATGAAGGTCGAGATTGTGATGGGGTTTGGAACTGGGGAACTCTAGTGGTCGTAGACAATGTGGTTGAAATAACGATTTGAAAGTTTAAGAAGATGTATTTCCAAGGGTAGAGGAAGATAAGGGTGTTGCTGTTGCCATTTTCTAGAAACCTAGATACTGATACCATATAAGACGGTGCAAAACCCTAGAGAGAAAAATAGTTGACATGACTACTGCTATTATATTGATAAAAATCTATCTTGTATTACAGCAAAGATGAGGCTACCTTTATATAGGTAGGTCAAGAGGATTCATAAGAAGTAAAAAAGATTATAAATGAAGGAGAAAACTGTGAAGGGCAACAAAGTGTGATGAAGTTTGACTTCTTGAATCGTAATGACAGATCATCACCACCTATAAAGCCTTCAATAGAACAACCACCTTAGAACTAAACCATTACCAATGCATTTGAAATGTGTATTTAGGGAGATAACAAAACATTACCAATTATAATTTTTGGAAGGTTGTTCCAAGAGAATGAAATAGCATTAATCAAAATACTAAAGCAATTAAAAAGGCCAGTACAATTTGTGCCTGAAAAGGGAGGTGTCACTAAGGTTAAGAATGAGAAAAATGAATTGATTCCTACTCGCACTAGATGATCACTTTCCATCGCCATACATTAATCAGATGTTGGATAGATTGACAAGAAAGAAATATTACTATTTTCTAGATGGATACTCAGGATATAAATAAATCGTCATTGATCCACAAGAGCAGGAAAATACTACATTTACATGTTCGAAAAGAATTTTTTCATTTAGAAGTATGTCATTTGGCCTTTTCAACGCCCTAGTGACGTTTCAACGATGTATGATGGCGATCTTCTCAAACATGGTAGAGAAATTAGTTGAAGTTTTCATGGAATATTTTATACTGATAAGGGATTCGTTTGACTCATGTTTGAAAAATTTAGAAACAGTGCTCAGCGATGTGAACAGACAAACCTAGTTCTCAATTGAGAGAAATATCATTTCATGGTAACAGAAGGAATAGTCTTAAGGCACAAAATTTTCAAAGTACGGATACAAGTTGACCAAGCAAAAGTAGAAATCACTGGGAAGATGAAATATCCAGAGAGTGTTAGAAATGTCACAAGTTTTTTAAGCTAGCGCATACTTGTAGGCACTCTTTTATAAGGAGTGAATTTGAAGAGTTCAAATCACGTATTAGTTATGTTAGACATAACTAATAGGAGCCTAGAGTTTAATTTATTAAACTTCTTAATCAATATATAAGATATATTAATTTGATATTTATTGGATAAATATTAATAATAAATACTTCATTTATTTATAAATTAATTATAAATAATATTTGGATAAATTTACATTAAGAGTTAAATAATTAATATGTTAGACATATAAATTGTATTACAATTATTATATAGTAATTAAAGAGAAAATTAATAAATATGTTGAACAGATTAATTGGATTAATAACTATTGGATAGTACTTAAAGAGAAAATTAATTAATATGTTGAACATATTAACTGGATTATTATTAAATAAGAGAATTAATATATTAGATATATTAATTAGTAATTTATTTATTTATAATATATTGAATATACTACGGGATTGACATTTATTGGATAAATATCAATTGAAAATAAATAAAACAATATATGAGATATATTGGGATTTATGAAAATATCCTCCCTTAAACTGTGAAAGGAAATTTTAACCCGCCTAGAGAGGTGAATGAAATTTTTAAATGTATTAAAATTAAAGGAAATGAGAGAATTTTAATTTTTCCCAATATCTTTAGGTATTGGATATCAAAAGATATTATATTTTCCAAATTTAATTGGCTCATCCTCTACAGTAAATAGAAGGCATGGGAGCTCTTTATTCTCATCCCACTTAGTTTCAAAGTGACCCAATCTCAATCCCTCTGAAAGTTGAGACCTCTATTCTTCTTCTCTGTTGTCAAACCTCTGACAAAAAGTTCCTATCTCTTTTTTTTAAAGGCTTCTACCCCAGCACTCAATGTAGCAAAGAAGTCATATCTTGGAAGAGAGAATAAGATCTTTCAAGATTGTCCAAGGGAATAGTCGATCCTACATAACATAAAGAACTGCCAGACTAGATCAGAGGCATTAATCAATGTGAGTATGATTAAACAGTAGCACGTCAATCACCTAGATATCAGTTTGTAGATTAATTGGATTACTCAAGATAGTTAATTAGATTAGTCATTGTGAAAATTTTTGTTGAAACACACTTCCGTCGCGCTGAATGTGCATGCTTCTACTCTCTATTTTCATCAGTATTGTCATTGTGTCATTCCTAGATTTACTTGATTTGTCATAATTCAAAGGACAAGGTGAGGTTCTAGGAATCACTTACGTAAGACCGAGTTTATGGCTAATTATACCTCCATTTAGATAAGAACAAAACCATGTTACTGACTGAGTTTCTACTATGAGCAAAGTATTTACCAAGGCTGCACCAAAGAGTCGCACATGTTCTTCTTTCTTGTTAAACACGTGTAGACCTTGAATGCGTTCAACTGTTGTAGGCCAACCCATGACTGTATACATCTGAGTGTTGTATGTGAATGAAACACACTAAGTTGTGACGAGAGCTCTCCCGATCC
Source organism: Cyclanthera cordifolia (assembly GCA_037832605.1). Taxonomy (NCBI): domain Eukaryota; kingdom Viridiplantae; phylum Streptophyta; class Magnoliopsida; order Cucurbitales; family Cucurbitaceae; genus Cyclanthera; species Cyclanthera cordifolia. The sequence goes on along the minus strand of JBBMEG010022098.1, from coordinate 346 downwards.
TGTAATGTTAGCATACTATTCCCCTAAGTCTTCTAAGCCCTTGGGTTAATATGCCCATCTGACTCGTTAGGATACCAACTTGGAGCGGATATTTGTTCCCTGGTCACTTTGCAAAAGTATGTGACATGCGGTGACTCTTCCTTGGGATTATGGTCCCAAGTCTCGGGTTGTAGATGATGTATGTGATTGCTTGATTAAATGCTAGGCTAACATAGGCATTCTGTATACTAGGTAGCTAGGGGACGTTCATACATAATATTTTTCAATACTAACTCTTATTATTTTTCCCTTCATGTACTAAGCTATAATGGGATAATAGAGTTAGACGAGGCTGTTGGATCATGAG